>JAQZBX010055936.1:0-18294 GCA_029593785.1 Cabassous unicinctus
AGAAAATGTAATTAAATGGAAAGTTTTTAAGCAGCGGAGTTTAAAAAATAATCTAAAATAAACAGCCAGTATCTGTTTATTTTAGATTATTTTAGATTAAACAGTATCTGTTTAAACATGATAATTTAATGTTCCAAGCTCTTTATGAATATGAGCTCGTGGAGACTCACAGCCACCCTTGGGAAAGGGTGTTATTCTCCCCTAAAGCAGCTGAGCCTCAGAGAGGTGAATTCGCTTGGCCCAGGGTGACACAGCTAGTGAGCGCCATCAGCAGGGTTTTAACATAGTGGCCTCGGTTCTTCATCACAAAATAATAAAAGCCAGAACTAGAGTTGGAGGCATAGGAGTGAGAAGAAAGGATATGACCTCAAAAGCGTTGTGGCATAGAAGTGTGCCATGTCGTATCATACCAGAGAATTTGATGTGAGGGAAGAGGAGAAAGGGGGAATGGGAAATTACTCCTGGAAGCTGAGCTCCAAGAGCGCGTAAATGCAGAGCCGGGCAAGTGGTGGGAAACCCAAACCTGATGTCCCCAGAGAGCCTGTCAGGGTGATTCACATAGAGATGCTAGTTAAGAACCCCCTCAAAGTGGAGACCTCACCGAGGTCTCTAAGGAGGAGGGCAGGAGAGAGGCAAAGAGAAGATGACAAAGGACAGAATTATGGGGAAAGGAGGAAAAGCCATCAGAGGTGAGAGGTTTTTAAAAGCAGGCACCAGCCTTTCTACCAGTCCACCCAGCTCTCCTTCCTGTCTTGTTCTGGTAACAATGGAGTCTCCTTTTAGGGCAATGATAAATACAAACTATTTCGATTTTGATTTTATATTATTTACATATAATGTATTAAATATTAAATATTCCCCTATAGGAAAGACTTTCTAGAGTAATAAAGTCTGAATTTTAAAACATTATCTGAACCTTTGAGACTTATAGTAGCAATTTTCCTCATTTAGAACATTGGGGACTTTTGTTTCTAATTATTTTGCAGAAAATTTTGGAAATACTGAAAAGTATAAGAAAATGAAGATCACCTGTTATCCTTCCACCAGAAATAAGCACTATTAACGTTTTTCAGCCTACTCTTCCAGTCATTTTTGGATTCACACACCCACTTTTTCTCCCCCCCAAACCAGGGAGGCTTCTGAAAATAGTTTTTCTCATAGCAGGATATTGTGGATATTTTTGCGTGTAATTAAATTCAGCACTCATAACAATTTGATAGTGGCATAAGAGTAATCCATCATAAGGGTGCCCCAAATTTATTTAACGCAGCCCTTCTCAGCGGGCATCTGGGTGGTTTCCACATTATAAAGAGTGCCACAATCCGTATTCTTGTTCATACCCTTGTGCTTTTTATTCTGATTCTTCTCAGATTATTTCCTAGAAGCAAAATCACTGGTCAAATGCCATGAACGTTTTCAAGGCAGTTCCGTTTCTGAATGTGAATTTCAATTTGCTCGTAGTACTTATGTTAGACTATACCACATCATGCTCTCTCCTTCCCGCTTCCTTATTTCTATTCTTGGAAATAGAAGGAAACCTCAGAACAAGGGTCAAGGGCCACCTTTCGGAAAAAGCATGCTAGGTGTTTGGTTGTTGAAAACAGGGCTGGGTTAGCAGTCACCATCTCTGTGCCCCCGCAAGCCACGCTGGGCCCTCGGTGCTCTCACAGCCAAAAGGCCTGGGCCTTGAGGGGAGGCAGTCTTGCAGCTGGCCCAGCTCCCCAGCCACGGCCATGCCTGTGCTCCTCGGCTCTGACTTTGGTTAGAAGCTAATCCAGCCCAAGGCCGGGAAGAGACTCGGGAGGACACTCTGCTAGGCTCCGGGCAGACAGGCGTCTTCACTGCATTCCTGGGGGGCTCTGGCCTGGAGAGGTCTTTGTCTTGGGCTGGGGAGGGCTGGCAAGCCTGGCACCAGCCTCTCTGTGCCTCTCACCCAGCCGGCAGCATCCGCTCTAGGCTTGATGTGAAACTTGCCTTCTTTACCTGTGGCTCTAAGCCAGTGTCTAGACAACTGCAGGGCCCATTGGTGGGTTGGGAAGTAAAATTCAAAATAAAATTTTTTTTAAAAAAATCAGAGTCTACTACATTAACATGTATTTTGCATGAAACTTTTTTTTTCAAATTATATATATATGTAAAATGCATTTCTTAGTATGGATCTTGTTCAAATACCTTGAAAGCCAAAGCTGTAAACTGTACGTTTCCAACAGCTTCAGGATTCCCTGGGAATATGAAGTATACTTGGGAGAGGAAATGTGACACACACTGCTAGGCTAATAACTGGGAAGCCTGGCCGCTCAGTGGAGAAAACATTAGCTTTTGAGGCAGAACTGGGTCAAAATAGTTGAGATCTCGCTAGCCGTGTGACCTTGGACAACTTAATAGCTCTCTCTGGGCCTCAGTGAGCACTGTCTGTAAAAGAGATAAGCATCCTGGCCTCTTAGGGTTTCTGAGAGCATGAAGTGTAATAATCTAGGCCCAGCACACTGGAGACACACCATAAAGAAAGCACGTTTTCTAACCGTTTATCTGGGCCGTAAGACATCCTCTCTGAAGCTCAGCCAGACTCTCTCTCTTCCTCATTTTAGACTCCGGACTCCCTTCTATTTCTCACCTTACAGATCCTTTTAGGACAGAGGTTTCCCAGTCCGTGTTCTGTGTGAAGATAATAAGCATTTCCTATGAAAGGAATCTCCAATCAAGAACATTTTCCAATTGCAGTTCATAGTCCTATGAAATACTATGACCCAGCTCAGGAGTCACAGACTCAAACGTGCAGAGGGGTCAGGCAGGTTCCATGGTTGGGCGAGAAGTCAGGGCGAATGCTAGGGAATGCCCGGATTTCTTTATGTGAAAATCCCCCTCCCCCCCCCTTTTTTTAAACACACTACATTGGCCATTGAAACCTCTGGGGGGCAGATAAGGCCACAGGGCTGCCAGTTTGCACGGTCTGGACTATGCTCTCGTGGTCCAGCTCACTCATCACCATCACCCAGGCTCTCGAGAAAATTCTCCCTGGGTACGCCTAGAAAGTACTCTTAAAATTACTATTTTGTAGGAAATATGTTCTTTAAGCAAAGACTACAGGACTCTAATAATAATTTCCACCTAAGGAAGAAGAGGGCCGTTGTTTTCACAAGGTGTTAAAATGCTGATGACAGCAGGATAGGCATTGGACAAACCGGCCGGTAGGTATTGCATCTCCTCTTTCTTGTTTTGGTTTGGTTAACCAGAACTACTCATAAGACATTCATTCTTTTTTTCCAGCAGCTTTATTGATAGATTTTTCACATACTGTAAGATTCACCCAAAGTATACAATTCAGTGTTCTTTAGTGTATTCACAGGGTTGTGACACCATCACCATAATCTACTTTTAGGACACTTTCCTCCCCCAGGAGAGAAACCTGGTACCCATTAGCAGTCACTTCCATTTACCTCTTCCCTCCGGCCTTGGCAACCACGAATCTCCTTTCTAGCTCTGAATTTTCCTGTCCTGGAAATTTCATATAAATGGAGTCATACAATATGTGGCATGTTATGATTGGCTTCTTCTACCCAGCATAATGATTTCAAGGTTCACCCATGTTGTAGCATGTATTAGAACTTCATTCCTTTTTATGGCCAAATAATATTCCACGGGTGAGTGGACCACATTTGGCTTACCCACTCATCAATTGATGGTCCTTTTGGTTGTTTCTACTTTTTGGCTAGTACAAACTATGCTGCTGTGAGCATCTGCAGGCATGTTTTTACGTGGACATATGTTTTCATCTCTCTTGGGTATACACCCTGGAGCGGAATTGCCAGGTCAAACAGTAACTCTGTCAAGCCTGTCAAAGAACTGTCAGACTGATTTCCAAAGTGGCTGCACCAGATTCTGCAATAGATGAGGATTCCAATTTCTCCACATCCTCGCCAACACTTCCTGTTATCGGGCTTTTTTGTTACAGCCTTCTCGTGAGCATAATAAGACATTTATTCTTAAGGTTTATTGCACTTTTAATAGGGCAGCTGAATTGACCTGTTGATGAGTCTCATGAGAAGAGTGATCTTTTCAGAATTTAACTCATTTTGTAAAAACTTCTAATGAGCTTTTCCTCCTTAATCTGTACCATTCTTTGACTAACCAGAGAACAGACATCTTACGAAGGAATGGTATGATATTTCATCCTTACCAACCAGTTCTTCCAATTCTAGAGCAACTATTAGTATAAATTAGCTCTGGCACCATGTCCTCCACTTTAGCGGTCAGTGCTGCCCACAGCTGAGACCACTGATTTCCCCGCCTGCCAGCCACACTCCTGCCAGAAACCCAGCTAGGCAGGGAGGACGCAAGCCCCAGGGACCGACCCTTCCCCTTCCCCAACGCTATGAGTATCACGCCACCTCTCTCCCCTCCGCCCCGACCTCTCTTCCTGCCCATTCAGTCAGCCCTGAAACATCCTTTCAAGTAAGAGAGAAGGTGCCAGTACCCTAATTAAGAGTCAGCCAGGGAGCAGATGTAGTTCAAGCGGTTGAGCACCTGCTTCCCACATCTGAGGTCCCAGGTTCAATGCCCTGCCCTGGTACCTGAAAAAAAAAAAAAAAAAAAAGAGTCGGGGAAACTGAGTAAGAGGCCTGAGTGGCCCCCAGAGGCCTGTGTGGGGAGGAATTGGGGCTGGACCTCCATCGCCTAGCTGCCGGTCCACAGTCCACAAACCTGTACTCTTTTCCTGAATTCCTCCCGCCTTTATTTTCACCACCCTCAAAAAAAAAAAGCTTTCAGTATGTGTGATGTTTAGAGGTTGGCCTGGTCCGACATTTTGGTTTACTGTTTCTACCCCTTTTCAGAAACCGGCCCTTTCAGCTCTGGAGCCAACCAGGGATTCAGGTAGCTGGACATTCGGGATCATAGCACCAGGGAGCACTCACTCTCCTGTAGCCAACACGCCTTACAGCCGCTGTGCTTCCTCCTCCCTCCCTCCCTCCCTCTCTTTTTTTCTTTCTTTCTCCTTAGAGTTAAATTTCAAAACTCAGTTGGAAGCAACCGTTGGGCAGACATTCTTGCAATTTTCTGTGATAAATTCTCCTCTGGCTTGCCATAGTTCATTGTATCCAACAAGGAATAACCTTGGCCTACTTCGGAACTGGTAAACACTAAAACTGTGTGTGTTTCTCTACATTCGAGATCCCCCAACCCTGTCTGCCCCCTTTTAAGTTCTTCGAGGTGCCATTGGTTTCTGTTTTCAATCTTAGTGCCCTACAATCCAGATCTTACTTATTATTCTATTTTTTACCTTCTGATTTAGAAAGACCCAAGTGCTTATCTCCACAGATGGAAGATTAAAACAATAATTTGTGGTAAGTCTTCTTTTTGCTATGAATTCTTTTGCTCAGCAGACTTTATTTAGTGCCTACTGTATGCCAGGCACTGTGCCAGGCGCTCGGGATGCAAAAATAAGACGCCTTTACGGAGCGCGGGGCAGCAAAGCAAGCACGTGATCGTGCGTGCAGGGATGAATGCACATTACAGGACGGGATCATAGAAGACAGGCTCTTCCCCTGTCCTGGAGGGGTTCGAGGCCTGCTTCAGGAAGGGCAGAAGCTGTGAGGACGAGGAGCTTTTGTTCAGGTGGCTGAATAGGCTGTGGGGAAGAGTGTTCAGGCCTTTTGAATTAGACAGCTTTGTAATTTGGGTTAAAAGACCCAGTAACGCTAAAGTAAAATATATGCCCAATGGTGGCTAATGATTCAAGTTGAAGAAGGAAAGGGTCTGATAGCATAAATAAGTGAACATCAGGCTTTCATTTTAATGACCCTCCCTATATCATAGAAAAACAAATAAAAGAAACGTTTTGCCTATAGGTGAAGATTTTTATACTCTGCTCTCTGGCTCGGCCTCTGTTGCACTAGGGAATAAATAAAGGCACCACCACCATCACATTGGATAAAGATGAGTGCTGGCTGAGGTGGGATTAAAAAAAAAATTAACTCAGTTTGCAACCATAGAATTAAAATTATAATTTTAATATAAAATGAAAATATGAAGAAAAACTCAGTTAACTGCCCCTGAGGTTTTCTAAATCACGGGATTGATGAGGTCTGTGTAACATAATTTTAAACCTTAAAAAAAAAAAAGTTGATCTTTATAACAATGCTGTGCTCATCTCCATTTTATAACTGAGAAGTGAGACACAGAAAGGCTTTTAAAAACATGCCTAAGATCATCCCCTTCTAAGCAGCAGAGCTGGCATTTGACCCCAGTCTGTTTAAATCAGGTCTGCTACTCACCATAATGTCCTGCCAAAATAGAAACCTTGTCTGGTTTTATGGCTAAAACTTACTGGGCTGGTGTAAGCCATTCTAGACAACAGGTCAGTGCAAATCTAGCACTGCTCCTGGAAAAACTGGTAGTGCCATCTTCAGATAATGGCCAGATTTTTATATCACGATTGCCAGTGGGAGCATCTTAAATATTCTCACGAGTGTTTTGTAAAGCAAGGCATTGAGAAGATAAAATAGGATTGAAAACAAATATCTAGATTTAAGCAAAGCATAACATTTGATTATTAGTGGAGGGAAGTAGAGAAGAGTAAATATGTGTGAAAATAACAGCATATGGAAGTTAACTTCAGATATTTACTTTTTAAACACTGAGTGTGTAGGACACCGGTTCAAATATTCCTTAAGTCTTTTTCAAGTGCACACATGGTGTATTGTCCCTTCAGCAAGATTATCATTCTGGAGACTGAGAGTGTATTTAAAGCAAACAAACAAAAAACAGAAAAGAATAAGCTGTAAAACCATAGGTCAGGAAAGATGATCTAAGCCTACTCTCAAACAGCTTGATAAATTTGAGGAAATACATGAGTTTATGGATGTTTAGAGGGGCTATAGGAAGTCAAATTAGCATCCCGTAAGTGATTGATTTTAACTTTGATCTGCTGCATTTGGAGGGGCCGGCTGGTGGATTTAGAATTGTATAAACATGCCATCAGAGTGAAAAAAAGGGGAAGTCTGTTCTAACTGAATAGGGGTGTGGTCTGGGCAGGGTAAAAAGGAATAGACGATAGTTTCATAAAGGACCAATGTAACTGAATAGTTTTCCGAACTGGCATTAGGGCCAACTGTACTTCCTCCACAGACAGAATAAGAATGTCTACTAATACCGAGAGAAACCACAGCCTGCACATTTGGGCGAATGCACCTTCTGCCCCCACCAAACCCTCCAGGTAACGCTATCCCTGCTGGTCGAGTAACCCCAGAGCGGCTCCACGGAGGGCCTAAGTGGTGCGATGGGAGGAAAGATAGCAGGCCTAGGATCCGTTTGATTCTAGGAGTAATCTACACCCAGTCAAGTAAAATAGCCGAACCGTGTAGAATGTGGTCTTTAACGACTCTGTGACTTCGAGCAGGCCCTCGCCAGCATTTCCTAAGAGAGTGCCCCTTTATCAAAACGGAATGGCTGTGCTTTAGTTACAGGGAATTAATGATTCGGTTTCCAGAAAGTTCAGACGGGGCTTTGTGCCTCCAGAAAAAGTTCTGGCCAAGCGGTGCAACTCGAGCAAACCGAGAAAAAGGGTGAAACCGAACGCGGGACAGCGACCCGGGGTGCCCGGCCGCCCGGCCAGCCGCCCGCGGTGGCCCCGAGCCCGGGACGGGGGCCGCGGCCCTGCCCCGGGGGAGGCCTGCGCCGGCGCAGCTCCCGGGGGCCGGGGGCCGTGCGGGGCCCGGGGCCTGGCCGCCCTCGCCCCCCGGCCCGCGCAGGGTCCCCGGCCTCCGGGGCCGCGCCCTCGCCCTGCCGCCTGCGCTCTGGGGGTCGGGGGCCCGCCCGGGGCCCAGGTCCCGACGGCTGAGGGGGCGCGTGTGGCGCCGGGAGGGGGGGCGAGGCCCGCGGGTGTCTCTTTTGCCCGAGGAGCTGGAGACGCGGGCGGCCGGGCCGAGCCCTCCTCGCTGCGGCGGGCGCTCGGGCGCGGGGCCGGCTCGGGCTAGACACATGCACACATCCACCATAGAGATCCGCTCTCCCGTCGCAGCTGCTGCCGCTGCCTCTGCCTCTCCCGCCTCAGCCTCTCTGCCCGGCGCACACACACATTCAGATTTGCGCGCTGTTTCAATCCCGGATGACGTGTCCCCGCGGACAGCCAATGGCGGGCGGGCTCTGGTCAGGACAATGGGAGGCATCGGGCCAATGAGCGGGCCCGGTGAGTTGGCGGTAGCCAATAGGCGCGGCGCTGGCTGGAGAGTAATGTTACAGAGCGGAGAGAGTGAGGAGGCTGCGTCTGGCTCCCGCTCTCACAGCCATTGCAGTACATTGAGCTCCATAGAGACAGCGCCGGGGCAAGTGCGAGCCGGGCGGGCGCTGGGCGACTCTGAGCCTCGCGGACGGTGAGTCGGCGCCGCGACGCGCCGGGGAGGGCGCCTCGGGCGGCCCCGGAGCCCGCGCGGCGGCCGGATCCCCGCGGCCGCGGCCGGCGGCCCGGGAGCCACACAAAGGCGGCGCGGGGCCGCGGGGGGACTGCGCACGGACCGCGCCGCCGGGCTGCCCCGCGCCGGAGCCGGGCCCGCGCCGCCGGGGAGCCCCGGGCCCGCCGCTGCCCGCCCCCGGCGGCCGGCCGCGGGCGGCTTTTTCTTCTGGGGCGGACGGAAGCGGGCCCGGCGCGGGCCCCCAACCCCCCGGCGCGGGCCGGCGCGGGCGGGCGGCTGGGCCGGGGCGCGGGGCGGGCGCCTCAGCCGCGGGGCCGCAGCGGGCCCGGCGCGCGGGGAGGGCCGGGCGGGGCGCGGGGCCGGGCGGCGGCGGCGGGGCGCCCGCGGAACATGGCCGACGCGGGCGGGCGGCCGCGAAAACCCGGCGCGGGGCCGGCCGGGAGCGGCGCGCAGTTCCCAGGCAACTTTTTTTTCGCCGCCCGCGCCGGCGGCCGCGCGTTCTCCTGCGGGGGCGGCGGCGGGCGGGGGGCGCCGCGCCCCTCCCCTCCCCTCCCCCGCGCGCGCCCCCCGCCCCTCCCCCTGCCGCGGGCCCCGAGCGCGGCGCGCACCCGCCGGCTCCACACACACAAAGGGAAGGAGCCATGTTCGCCGCGGCGGCGGCGGCGCAGGCGGGGAAGGCGCGCGGCGGCCATTGCGAGCGGCCGGGCCGCCGGGGCCGCGGGCGGAGCCAGGCCCCATTTCGCGCGGGGACTCGCGGCGCGCCGGGGCCGCCACAAAATGGGGGCCCGCGCCGGGCGCACGTGGCGGCCGCGCACCCCCCGCGGCCCCGGCCTCGCCCCCCGCCCGCGAGCCGGCCCTGCTGCGGGGGCCGCGGCCCTGGCGGGAAGGGGCGCGGGAGCTCGCCCCCGCGCCAGCCCCGCTGCTGCAGGTGGGGGGAATTCCCCCCGGTGGGGGACCCGCCCCCCCCAAAATAAAAAATAAAAAAAACAACCGGGCGGGCGCGGGAGTGGCTTTTGTCCCTCAGCCTTGTTTACGCGAAGAAACTTCAGACCGGACGTGTTCAGTCAGCAGAAGCCCGCGGGCGCGCAGGCGGCACCCCGCGCCCCCGGCCGCCCCCGCCGGCCGAACTTTTCCGGGGAAAACTTTACAACCGCGGTGGGGGAGGCCGTGAGCCCAGGAGGGGCTCCCGCGGGGCCACCTCTGCCCACCGACCTTGGGCTTTGCTTGATTAAAAATGGCTCCATGGGTGGAAACAGGGCTTCAGCGCCCGGGGGCGCGGGGTGGGGAGCGGGCGCGAGGGGCTCCCCGGGAACACTGGGTAAGGCCGCCGCGTCCGCCCCGCAGCCCGGGACACGGCCCGGGAGGCCCGCGCGCCGCTGGGCACAGCCTCCTCCGGGAAGCCGCCAGCGCGGCCGCTCGTGTTAGGTAACCAGCCCCTGGCTCCCCTCACCCCCGCAGAAGTTAAACTGCTCCTGACCGTCGTGGTGTCATTGCCAACATCAAACACCTTTTCGTTCTGTCTTTTTTTTGTTGTTTTTCTTTAGAAAAATAAGTAGACATGGGTAAAGGAGACCCTAAGAAGCCGAGAGGCAAGATGTCATCATATGCATTCTTCGTGCAAACTTGCCGGGAGGAGCACAAGAAGAAGCACCCGGATGCTTCAGTCAACTTCTCAGAGTTTTCCAAGAAGTGCTCAGAGCGGTGGAAGGTAAGAGGGCTCTAGACATACTAAGGAGGTAATTTTAAAAGGTGATACTGGATGGGGAGTTTTTTAAAAACTCCTAGTTGGTTATTTACCTGGTGGGAATGGTGACACTTTTCATTTTCATGTTCTGGGGGATAATTAAATAAAACATCAATATAAGTTTATAAATAATTGTTTTGTAGACCATGTCTGCTAAAGAGAAAGGAAAATTTGAAGACATGGCCAAGGCAGACAAGGCCCGTTATGAGAGAGAAATGAAAACCTATATCCCTCCTAAAGGGGAAACAAAAAAGAAGTTCAAGGATCCCAATGCACCCAAGAGGCCTCCGTGAGTATCCTGCCCTTTTTTTTTTCTTTTTTTTTTTTTAATCTTTGAAAAAATGTTTTTCAGTAGAATCAGAAATGTACCAAGTCACCTTGTGGGAATAATCAAAGTGTCTTAGCTTAAAATGGCCCACGTTGGTCTGTCGGCTATTGTACACAGCATGCCCTCTGGGTGAGAGTTTTAGTCAGAATATTTGAATTAGATATTTGTCTCCTTCACCAAGTTGACCCCTAAATGTATTTTTGACCCTCTTTTCTTGAAATTGTCTATTTAATAAAAATGTTCTCTTGGAACTCTTTAACAGTAACTAATAGTATGGGTATGTTCAGCTAGTATTATCATAAATTAAACAATTGTAAATTAAGCTTGGGTTATGAAGACTGTATTTGCACCCTACCCAAATGCATGGTAGAAATCGGCAGTAGCTTTTATATGTTAATACAATCCATGTTTTGTAATTTTTGTTTTTGTGATCTGTTAACCTAAAATTCTAAAATTAAATTTCTCCTTTTAGTTCGGCCTTTTTCTTGTTTTGTTCTGAGTATCGCCCAAAAATCAAAGGCGAGCATCCTGGCCTCTCCATTGGTGATGTTGCAAAGAAGCTGGGAGAGATGTGGAATAACACCGCTGCAGATGACAAGCAGCCTTATGAAAAGAAGGCTGCTAAGCTGAAGGAGAAATACGAAAAGGTAAGGGGTGTGGGCTTGCTTGGTAGGATGATGGAAGGTGTGCCAGCTGTTGGGTGGATATACTTGGCACGACATCTTTATTCTCTGGGTTTGTGTGTGTGTGTTTTAGTGTAAGGACTACATTCAGTCTGCCCTTGTTTTTCATCTTAAGTGCCTTTTCATTTTCCAAAGAATACAGAAGATCAAATAAATTGCTAATAGTTTTTTATTAAATACAAACTCAGGCAAAGGCCATGCATTTAAGTTGGTTTTGTTATATTCCCCAACACTTATGAAAATGTTGGTAGTCGCTAACTCAGAAATGTCTGTTATTTTAAGTGATGAGGTTTGCGGTATAAAACTGCACAAGTAATGCAGACTGTTCATCATAAACATACCCTGAAACATTTACCTTCTTAGTCCCCCAAAACCCAAAAAGTTAAGTTTAATATGTCCTGATTGTACAATAAATTAATGGTAAAGGAAAAAACCTAACCTCTATACTCTGAATTGAAATATTAAGTACTTAAAACTTTGTTTCTGTTTAAAGTTTTATAGTCATTACTAACCTAAGTTCATGTGTACTGGCAAGTTTATTTTCTTAAAGAAGACGTTTTGTACTATGGATTAAGGTCTGATAGTCTAAACCTGTAGAGTACTTTTTTGCATTCAGAAGGTGGCAGTGTCTGCCCTTTAATCAAAGTCTACATTCTAGTTTTCATAAACTGCAGTTGGGATGTGGTACATAATTGCACTGCACTGAGGCATAATGTCGCAAATATTAGGCCATGCCATTCTGTGAGTTCTAGATGGCTAATGATAATTATCTTGTAGTGTTTATAATAGTTTCTCAAAGTCCTAGGTATTTGTGGAGTTGGAGAGGGCCTGCAGGTATCGGGATATTTATTTTAGCAAAACTGGGATCTTGGTTTTTCATCGTTTTAGTTCTTGTTTCTCCCTTTATTTACTGTTTTGTTTGTCCTTTCCTACCACTTTCCTTTATTTTTGAAGGATATTGCTGCATACCGGGCTAAAGGAAAGCCTGATGCGGCAAAAAAGGGAGTTGTTAAGGCTGAAAAAAGCAAGAAAAAGAAGGAAGAGGAGGAAGATGAAGAAGATGAGGAAGATGAGGAGGAGGAAGAAGATGAAGAAGATGAAGATGAAGAAGATGATGATGATGATGAATAAGTTGGTTCTAGCGCAGTTTTTTTTTTCTTGTCTATAAAGCATTTAACCCCCCTGTACACAACTCACTCCTTCTAAAGAAAAAAAATTGAAATGTAAGGCTGTGTAAGATTTGTTTTTAAACTGTACAGTGTCTTTTTTTGTATAGTTAACACACTACCGAATGTGTCTTTAGATAGCCCTGTCCTGGTGGTCTTTTCAATAGCCACTAACCTTGCCTGGTACAGTCTGGGGGTTGTAAATTGGCATGGAAATTTAAAGCAGGTTCTTGTTGGTGCACAGCACAAATTAGTTATATATGGGGATGGTAGTTTTTTCATCTTCAGTTGTCTCTGATGCAGCTTATCCGAAATAATTGTCGTTCTGTTAACTGAATACCACTCTGTAATTGCGAAAAAAAAAAGTTGCAGCTGTTTTGTTGACATTCTGAATGCTTCTAAGTAAATACAATTTTTTTTATTAGTATTGTTGTCCTTTTCATAGGTCTGAAATTATTCTTGAGGGGAAGCTAGTCTTTTGCCCATTTTGGATCACATGATTTATAGTTGATATAGTTTGCTGATAAAAGTTTTCATCTGCACACTCATGATGGGCAATAAAACTGAACTGCGACGATTTTCATCCATAACTGAAACTCACAAATCAGTGGATATCAAACGTCGTGGGTAGCCCTGTTACCACATTTACAAAGTAAAGAGTAACCAGTCTTTGCACAGGATGGGAGTATTAGAGCCAAACATTCTGTCCTTGAAGGACTAATTAGGTATATTCTATTCTTTACATGAGAACTCACCAGTCTTTTAACTCCCATTACCATGTAATGGCAGTTATATTTGCAGTTCCCACGTTAAAAGAAGACCTGAGAATGTATCCCCAAAAGCGTGAGCTTAAATACAAGACTGCCATATTACATTCTGTTGACCTTAGCCCCACCAAGAACTCTATGAAAGTACTGGCTATAAATGTCTTGATTCTCCATTATAATTAAATATTTTTAATTAGTTGGAACAGCTTTTGAAACAGTGCCACATTTAAAGTAGGGTATATTTTCATATATTGTGGTTTGCCCCTCTGGCTGAAATAGACACAAGGAAAGAAGACACTTGAACTTTGCATTTCAGTACCAGCTGTCCAATTTATTCCAATTTTTTTTAAAATCCCAAACTGATTCATTAGGGTCATTTTTACCTGCTTAGCAGCTTAGGGAACAATTTGGCAATTTTGTGGTTTTTGAGATGATCGTTCTCTTTAAAGTGCCAGTGTGTTATAATAGCGTTCTTGTAATTTTACATGCTTTTATGAAGGAGTACTGTTTCGTTGTTTTGACTTTCAAATTCTTTCCATTTGCATTTGTTTATGTATGACTTCAGGAGGGAGACTGAACATCTGAGTCCTGGATAATACTAATAAACTAATAATTGCAGAGGTTTTAAATATTAGTTAAATGGTTTTAAGTTAATTTCAAATAATAGCTTTTAGGGATGCCATTTAAATAGCTATGAGGGCTAGCAAATTTTTCCCTTTAAAAAATAAGGCTTGGCCGGGGAGCGGTAGGTAGCTCAGTGGTTGGCCAGCTGCTTCCCGTGTATGAGGTCCCAGGTTCAATCCCCAGTACCTCCTTGAAAACAAGCAAATATGAAAAAACCAATTTAGGAACTGGTGTAGCTCAAGTGGTTGAGTGCCAGCTTCCCACATACAAGGGGTTGGGTTCAATCCCCAGTACCTCCTATTAAAAAAAAAACAGATTACATAGTTACACAAAAATTACAGGGATTCCCGTGACCCCCACCTCCCATACCTCCCATAACATCCCACATAAACCTCTTCCATTAGTGTGGCACATCACCTGCAATGGAGATACACACCCTGGGGCCTTGCCACTAAGCATAGACCACAGTTCACATCATAGGCTACACTCCCACACAGTACTGCATGGATTTTTGTGTAACATCTATGTAATTAAAGCATTTTTTAAAATATATATGAAAATTAATTTAAAAATATTTAAAACAAAATTTGACAAGAATAGAATTTTAAAAAATGACATTAACTCAGTGATAAAGTTCTAATATTTTTTAAATGGACAAAGATATGTTTCTATTTCTCACTCCTGATAGCCTATCAAAATTATTTTACTATTAGAGATGATATATTGGACTCCCAGTAATAAAAATTCAGCAAAAAATAGTGATTTAAAAAAAAAAAACAAAAAACTTAGATTAATGGGCTGATGCAACAGGTTTTGTTTTTTAAAGTCAGATATCCCAAGTACTTTTAGAAAGGTGGTGTATATATATGTATATATGAGGAAAAAGTAGCTTATTTTGAGCCTAAGGGTTAAAGTGGTTCTCTAAAGTAAGGTATATCTGAATAAGCAATGGAGCTGGTGAGGATAAATCTACAAGATTTATGTTTTCAAAACCAAATGAGAGGATCTCAGAAAGGACTGAATTCATGTCTTAAGATTTATCAAAATTTTAGCCAAGGGAAGCAAATGGCCATTTTCTCTGATTTATGTGGAAGTTGACTGTAGCTCAAGACCACATTGTCACATCTGCTAATTAAGTCATCCATTTAAAAGTGAATTCTGCCTCAAGGAAACATCTTTGTGATTTGGTTGGTTGGTGTGTCATGGCAACTACCATTGTTAAGATGTTGAGAATGGGAGCAAGGTGGGTGTTTTTTTTAACCTGGATAATCCTTCACTGGATTCAGATCTTAATAGGAAGAAATCAAAACCCCCTTTAATATGAAAACTAATTGAAGATTTTTTTGTCAGCCAAATGTTGAGCAGCCCCTGAAACTTAAAACTCAAGCAAATGGAGTTGGAGGCAATTACTTAAACAATTCGGTACAAAGTTTTGGTGTAACAAGATGGTTTTTGTTTTCTTTATTATTGGCCAACATATCTATAGGAATTGTGAAACTATTTTAATCATGCATAAAAATTGTTTCAGCCCTGTAGGGAATAAAGAATTTCTTGAAAAAAACAATCAGTATGCTTTTAGTATTAGGTTTTCTACATTTCAGAAATTGGTGCATGGCTTACTGATGAAAACTTCATGAAAATTAGACAGTTTCCTAACTTGCCTGTGTAAAGGTTGGGAGCTGCTGCTGCTGAGTGATGTGATTCTGATGATCTTCCATCAAGGTGTTGATATTTGCCATTGTCATATTCTTTTTGGAGTGAACTCTGAAAAAGGACATCTTTGCCCTTTGCACACACCATGAGGGTAAGAATTAAATGATAAAGGAAAATTGTAACCAGAGCAGCCCTTTGACAAATACTTCCCTCAGTGCCTAGGTAATGATAAATAGTGCTCAGACATGTTGAAATTGACACGGGAGGGACACAACAGCAATTTTTGAATGAAAAATGCAGCCAACTACCTTGCCTGACATCACAGTATATGGTGGAAGTTCACACCTAGGTCTGCCGAAACGACGTGCCTTTGAAAGGGCCTGAAGTGGCTCTTCTTCAGTACCAGCTAGGCACACACAGTTAACCTTATTAGAACTAATTTGCCTAAATGTGACCCGAAGGCTGTTTTATTAAGGGATTGTGATTATAGTTACTTACATTTACTTTTCATATTTGCGCTTTATGTCGTTTTTCAAGTGACTTTTGAACTACCTTTTAGAACTAGATAAAAGGCAGAAAAAGATCTGGATAACTGTCCAACAAGGAATGCCAGTTGGTTCATTTTCTCCTCCCCTTCTAAAGCAGTGCTGACACTTGCCACAGCGTGGGAAACTCCCTGGGTCGGAGCCAAGCTGTACCCTGGAGTAATGAGGCAAAACGGGGCCTGTTGTAGGAACGCTGCTCTTCATCGACATCATGGCACAGAAATACCACGCAACGTGGAATGGTAATGAGCCTGGCTTCATGTGCCCCACTCCAGAGTCAAGAGCCCACCTCCCAGCGGGTTTCAGTCTCGAACAGATCGTATCTACCAGGAGGAAGTGTGATCACCCCGACCTTGAGGCGCGCCAGTGGGGTTGGGCCTTCCAAACACTGGACTACTAGGAGGAACTGCAGTAGACTTGCAAGTGAAAGTGTGAGAAATGGACAAGCGTTGAGTATCTGGAGCCTCTGCAGCCCAATTAGAGCCAGAAAATGGTCGAGCAGGGTTTAGAGAAATCCCTATGTGTCTTCATGATGCACTCATTTTTTTCTCTTTAACCGCAAAAGTAATTCAGACATACAGGTGTATGGAGTGATAAATGACATCCCCTAGCATTATGCCCTGTCATATACTTGAGCGTTCCCTTAATAGTTGGGCATTCAGGGTGCTTGCTTTCTACTGTCTGCTGATGCTAACAATTCTGCAGTGAATATCTGTGTACCTTTCTTCTTCTTAGGCAAGTGTGTGTCTTTTAGGATAGATACCTCAAAGAGGAATTGCTAAGTCAAAGGAGAGGTGTGTTTAAAATTTGGGCAGATATTGACAGATTAGTACTGTGAAACGTGAATGATGATTTTTACAGTGAATTACTATTTTACTCGTTATTCTTTGGCTCTGTGAGATAACTAGCTATGTTTGAAAGAGGAGAAACTAAAATACTGAAATATTGTCATCTGTTCGGAGCCACCCAAACAAAAAAAGGCAGAATCTGAACTGAAAGACCCTTGTGTTGTCTACTGATCACTTAAACTGCTGAACTAGTTCCCTAAGAAGTTACTGCAATAACTAAATATTTAAGTAATCTATTCATTGTGTGAAAATGAGGAGCTTCCTTCCCATTTTGGCATCCTCCATCCTCAACGGAAGTATCTGGTAGTTTATCTGGGCAGTGTTTTTTTCCTAGCAGAGATTGTGTGTCATTCTTACAGCAGCTGCAGCCAACAGTTTTGGAAAAGCGAGTTTGGCTGCAATGTGCATTCAAGGATTGTGTGAGCCAGATTCTGGGTGTTAGGAGATAGGTTTTTTGGAGGGGTGGAATGGATCCTGAGGATTTAGCTTAAAAACAAGAAAGTTCGTGACTGTGTCTGCTTCTCTTCTTTTCTCGAGATGGTACTTTAGGGTAAAGGACATCTCCCAAAATGCATTTATAAACGCAGTTGTATTCTTAGGCTTTAAAGTGGAATTAGGCTTAGTTCCTTAGAGTTCCATAGACTTTCTTAATGATAGGATTTGCCATATTTTTGCTTACTGGATTTTAATTATAGAGAACATCTTATAAACAGTCTGAACATTAATCAGGTGAGAGAATAAAAAGTCCTAAAACAAAATGAGCATCAAAATAGTAACGACGTAAGGAGAGTCCTGCTAAAGATAAGCGGGAACCTCAATTACCCACACCCCCAGGTGCCAGAAGCATGTCCAGGAAGAGGGTACAAAGAGTAGGGAAGGACATGGCGGCTCCCCATCCCTGCTCCACCTGAATCTCAGGAAGCCAGGACTTGCTCTGCCATCTGGAAGCAGCTGGACTGGGGCTTGGGCATAGCAAAGAGGCAGACTCAGGCAGGGAGGCAAACGGGAGGGCCTCTTTTCCCAAAAGCTTAGGGGGCAAGAACAGAATACTCAGCAGCGTGAGGGTCAGAGCGTGTTGGAGGGAAAGGGGCTCAGAGGGCCACTGTGGTCCACCGTGTGCATTTCGAGGACTAGTGGGCAGAGAACCATGGTGGCTCAAAGGCGTGCTCAAGGACCAAAGCGGTGTCAAAACAAGTGAACACACATACATGCCCAGGGGAGTGCCAGGCTCACAGTAGGTGCAAAAG
The DNA here is from genome assembly GCA_029593785.1 of Cabassous unicinctus. Classification (NCBI taxonomy): domain Eukaryota; kingdom Metazoa; phylum Chordata; class Mammalia; order Cingulata; family Chlamyphoridae; genus Cabassous; species Cabassous unicinctus. The sequence continues at coordinate 18,014 of JAQZBX010055936.1, forward strand.
AAGGGCCAGCTCCTTCCCTTCCCTTTAAGGACAGGAGCGAAGGGGCCCCAGCCAGAAGGCTTCCTGCCTGCTCCCTGCTTTCACGCCTGCATTCTCCTGCCATGGCTGCAGTTGTTGACATGTGAGCACTGCCAGGGTGCGGTGCCATTGCTGTGATTCCTCCCGGGCCCTTTTATTTAGTTAGACTTAGTCACAGCACTTCCAGACAAAACAAAACAAAAATACTCTGTCAGATGGAAAGCCATAAGCTAGCTGATTCCAAAGGTCTGGGAGTCTCCTGG
>JAQZBX010055937.1:0-18299 GCA_029593785.1 Cabassous unicinctus
AACATAAAATTTAAAAAAAATTAAATAAAAAATTCCCACTAAGGTTGCAGGGGATGTGGAGAAAGGCAGAGAAATGCTCATTCACTGCCCTTGAGATTGTGAAATGGCACAGGCCGCTGCCGCCACCAGTATTGAAATCAGGGTCGGTTCTCCAGGAAGCTAACCAACAAGCTGCACCGATGGCCACAGAGGTATGATTTACAAACACCACGTGATGTAAAGAAGGCTGGTTCCTGAAAACGGAGAGGGATCTGGTTTCATCTGGTGGGCATGGTCACACCCCTCTTCTGCCAGTGGCACTTCCTGCCCTTGTCCTACCCAACACCCAAAACCGTACCCCTAACAACCCCATGCATCACCATGTTTGCTCTCCGATGTATGTACTGTTGTCCTCAGGGATCCCGTCCTGTTTCAGACACAAGGACTGCTGATTCCTGGGTTCCAAAAGCATCTGTATCCCTCTGCTGAAATAAACATTTTCATTGGACAGTGTCTACATTAGGAAACTAGTTAAATTTGCAGGTTCTCTCTAAAAGAACAAAAGATGAATTGTTTTTTATCTTTCTCATGAATTCTGCTAGAAGTCAACAAACTCAAGGAACTCTACATATTCCCCTTCTTCATTTTCATTCTCTACCCATTTTTCAGGATGCCACATCATGTAGTGGGAACCTGGTACAGAAATTTATGGAAGATTTTTTACACAATCCTCATGGAGCCATGTGTATTCTTGCTCACTCTCTTTGTGTTTCTGATGGTGACCCCACTCATCTTTTTGAAGCTGAAGGCAACCACAACACTGGAATTTTGGGATACCAAGGGCAAGAGGTATCCTAAAACAAAAAAATCAATAGAGGGGAATTTTCTTAGGGGCATCTGTATCTGCATTCTGCTAAAAGTCTGGTATATCTGTGTTTTGTGAGGTTTTTGTTTGTTTTTAATGTTCATTGTCAATAAACGTGCAAGAAATGAAATTTCAAATAGTTCAAATAAAAAATTCCCACTAGTTTTGGAGGGGATGTGGATAAAGGCAGAGGAATGCTCTCTCACTGCTGTTGAAATTGTAAAGTGGCAAAGGCCACTGCCATCACCGCTGCCAATGTGGAAGACAGTGTCAGTTCTTCAGGAACCTAAGTTTCAAGATCCACCAATGGTGTCCATGTTATGATACACAAACAGCTCCTGAGGTAAACTGGGCTGGTTCCTGAAGAGGGTGTGTGCTCCATATCGGGTTTGGGTGACCTGGTTGCAACCCTGGCCTTCTGCAGACACTTCCTGCCCTTGTCCTACCCAATCCCCAATACCCCGCCTCTCCCAACACCAAGCATCACCATGTTTGCTTTCTCATTTATGTGATGTTGTCACCCGAGATCCTGTCCTATTCCAGACACAATGAGTCTTTTATCCTATGGTTCTCAATAGATGTGTATCCCTCTGCTGAAATACACATTTTCATTGGATGATGTGCTTCATCACAGGTTGCAGAATGTCTCTAATTAATATCCAGGTTCTCAGATACTAGAATATTTATATACTATTCTAGTTCTCAGAGACTAGAATATTCATTTACTATTGAATATTACTATTCATAAGCATATTCAATTACTTATGATAAATTGTTCACTGATTATTTAACACTTAATGAGATTTTCCACTACATCCAGCTCTGGACTACTTCCTGAGAGTAAAACTGGAATTAAATACATCCATACTCTCCCTTAAGATTTTCCTAGTTAAGTGAAGCAAGCATACAATTGAAGAATTCAATGGAGCATGCTGGGTGTGCCATAATGGGGCAGGTCCACAGGAGGAATTCCCCTGGACCTGGGGGGAGGGAGATTCCATGAGTAAGAGACAACTGAGTAAAGGCCTTGAAGTCAAGGTGTCTGGCAGATGCTATGGGATGTGGGAAGAACCAGTGAAAACACCCAAAGGCAAGAATAAGCATAAAATGCTTAGAGAATGAATGAAGTTCACTGTACCTGCAGTGTAGAAAGTGAGTGAGGAGGATTGTGAAGGCTGATGCAGAAGAGGTGAGGAGGGACAAGGACAGATGCATTATGGAATATGTGGAGGCTCAACTAGGCTGTTCAGCACCTGACTGTGGAATAAGGAATGGATGAGTATGGCCAGACATTATTTTCTCCAGAATGGCAGGACAGATAATCTTGATCTCCATCTTTATCAAATCCAGAGTTTCTCCAGTCATCCACAAGCACTTAGCTTAACCTGAGTCTGTTTTCATGCACATAGGTTAACTGAAAGTATCCAGAAAGGAAAAGAATATTACTACAGAAGGACATTTAATAATAATAAAAGTTCAATATATCAGGAAAATATAACAATTGTAATTATAAGCCCACCTAACATCTAAGCCTCAAAATACCCACAGTAGAGATCCAACATTGCACAGTAGGGAATGGCAGGCTGCATGTCTCCTCTAGAAACTGCAAGAAGGAAGGCAGTCTTGCTGGGCCTAGAGGAAGCTGTGGTGCCATAAGGGATGACCAGAGAGGGCAGCTGAAGAGGGTTGGTGCAGCTGAGTACCAAGCAGGTGGTGAGTAGCTGTGTCATCAATCCAATGAAGGGGTTCCCAGCTGGGCACACAGGGACTGGCAGAAGTTGGGGCAATTTGGCCAGTGAAGGGATGCCCAAATAGACAACAGGTGAGTGGCAGGCTGTGATACAATCAAGCTAGTGTAAGTGTGCACAGACAGGCACTGGAGGAGCAACAGAGCATGGGAAAGTCAGGCCAGTGATGTGGTGTCCAGATGGGCACTTGAGGACCAACTGGCAGTGGGGTGATCTTGTCAGAAGGGTGGGAAATCTCCAGAGGTCAGAGGCTTGAGAGGGAGTCCTGTTATTTTTTCACTTTCCTCATCTGGGTACCTATGGAGAGGTGGGCCACAGGTGATTGATTAGTGGGTATGGGTGACTCATGAGATGGAGCTTAGCCAAAAGCTTGTGACTTGAAACAGACATATGTTTCTCTAATTTTTTCTTTCTTCTTTATTTCTTTGTTTATTCTTTCTCTTCTCCTCTTTCTTTTTTCTTTCTTCCTTCTCCTATTTTCTTCATTTCTGTTTTCTCTTCCTTTTCTATCATTTATGTTTTGCTTTTTTCTTTTTTCTTAATTTTTTTTCAACACTTCTTTTTTCTTACAGGCAACCCTAAGATTTGATGAAGTGGAACCATGTGTCCATGAAGACATTTAATACAAAGCCAAAAAAAACTAAAACTCTAGGCAAGGGAGAGAAACTGACTAACTGAATAAACCCATTAAGATAAACTGATTCCTAGACTTCAGAAAAAATGTACAAGCCATACTTGGAAACACTCAGACATGGCCTAGTCAAATGAACAAATTGAAAAGCAGTAAGGGATGCAGAATGTGGAACAACTTATCTAAAATGTCCAAAATTTCTCCTAAATTAATTCAATGAGATGGGGGAAGAGATAAAGAATATTAAGAACATATTAAAGAGAGCATAGTAGTTAGTGCACAAAAGGCTTAGAGAGAATGGAAGTCTAGAACTTAACCTGAGGTCATCTGAGAGCTAATCCAGCTTTTTCCAGAGTGAAGACATCACAGTGATTCCTTGCTTGCTTGAAAAATTAACTAATTCATTTTTTCTTTTTTTTTTTAATTTTTGCTTATTTAATGCATTTTTATTATGTTAAAAATATTTTGATTGGACTAAGTAAGGGAGAGTTTACTGTTGACAATTAGTGATGATATTGGGAGCCCATTAGAAGGAATGGGAGGGATGAAATAGTTCCAGGAAAAGTGAAACATTTTCCCCAGGAAATTTTTCATTATGGGATAGAGGGAAAATTTGGTTAATAGCAGTGGAGGAATATACAGTTACAAGAGAACATCTCTTATTTTTCAGATGTATTGTATTTGAGCATGTTACTATATTGATGAGAAATATCCAGACCAATAGACATCAATAAACTTGCAACATAGTTCCTGAGACATACACTTCATGGCATGCTCTCTCTAGATGTCTATTCACATGAAAAAAAATTAATAGGTGTTATATGGTGTGGCAGTTTGAGATTATTTTATGAATCCCAAAAAGATAAAAAATTATGTTTGTAAATTTATATATTCCTCTGAGTGTGATATCCTTTGATTGCATAAAATTCAGTTGAGGGACCTTTGATCATATTACCTGTTAAGATTGCTCTAGGGCAGGGATTCTTAACCAGGGGTCCATGGACCACCAAGGGGTCTGTGGAAATGTTTCATGGGGTCCATGAATGGAATGAACTTTGAATAATCTCAAAATTTACTTTAAAGACATGTTGATGTTCACTGTCATAAAATTATCTGCTGTTCTATTCTGAAAAGGGGTCTGTGGCTTTCACCTGACTGACAAAGTGGTGGGTGGGTCAAAAAAGGTTAAGAAGCCCTTCTCTAGAGAACTGTTTTGGACTACATCAGGGAGGTAGGACTCAGTTTGAATCCCTGCCCCATTGGTTGTGTCTCATATTAAACAAACAGCCACAGGAAGAGAGAGCTCTGTCATTATTGATCCTGCCATGTGACAGAAGCAAGAAGGCTCAAACAGCCAATTCCCCTGGGAGAGATCAGCTATTTGACGGATATCTTACAGCTGAAATTGGGAAGAGACTCAAGAGCCAAGAATGATATAAGAAGCCCTAAGAAGCAAGTCACATGCCAGCTTGCAGTTGAAATCAGGAAAAAGAGGAGCAGCTGGACCTGAGAGAGGATGCCTGCAGGGGAAGGAGAGACCAGGCAGAGATCACCTGCCATCTTGCTTCAAAACATGACAGCTGAATTTGGTGAGAAAACACCTCTCATGGTGCCTTGATTTGAACTTTACACAGCCTTGGAACTGTAAGCTTTTACCCAAAATAAATCCCCATTATAAAAAGCCAACATATTTCTGGTATTTTGCATCATCACCCCTTTTGGGAAATTAATACATATAGGTTATACAAAAGAGATTCCCTTTGAAATTCTTTCATTTCTGATGAGGCTGGATGTATTTCTGGCTGTGTTTCCTAATTACTTGCTTTACTACTCTTTCTGTTCGCATCCTTTGCTTTTGTATACTAGATTATGAATGCTTTTAATCTTGTTTTTATTGCATTCTTTCAAACAAAGATTTGCAGTTTTTTTCACCAGCATTGTTACTTACAACTTAATTATTTTATGTATATATAGAGATATTTGGGAGAAATGAGTGAATGGTTATAAACTTTATGTGGTCAATTCTGTCAGTGTTATAATATTGCATTTTTCTCCATTCCTTTTCAAATGTATAAATTTTCTCTGCACCCTTTGTTTTAATGAAATGTTTTTTGTTAATTTAAAAAAGAATTATTAAATATCTTTTCCAGCAAAGTGGAAGCTGCAGCTCTACTTGAAAATACCATGGCAGTGGGAGAGGTTTGGTGGGTGGTAGGGTTGGGAATGTGGTGTGAGGATGGGAGTGGGATTGGCTGTTTTCCAGATGCATGGGGTGACTGCTGGGAAGCCTGGGGCAGCATCTCACTGCCCTCCATGCCTCAGATATTCCCTATCACAACATTGGTCCCTGTTTACTGAGGTTTAAGGGTTGTCAAGTTTGGAATAGCTTTAGAGATGTTGAAGGACCTGGAGAGAATTTTGTGGATGAAAAAATCCATTTGCACATTCCCAGAGAAAGCGAAATATTTTTAGATCTGTTGTGAAACTGAAAGAATACAGCAATATATTAATAAGCTTCTCTGTTGTAGCACTTCTAAATGTTGCTTATTAAAATATTTGATGAATAGAAGTTAATGATATGAATAAGTTCTCATTTAAAATTTTGTTTTAGGAAACTGTTTGAAAGCATTGAATGTTTCAACTGATTTATTCTTCATATTGAACATTGCTTCTCTGGATATGTCAAACTGGGACCCTAATAAACTCATTGGAAGTTCTGTGCCTGTGGGATAGATTTCTCAACAGTGGGATTCAGTGTAGGGTGGACAACCTGTTACCTTGGGGACCTTCAATTGTCAGGATCTTTAGGTCATTCCCCTTGGTCTACTCGTATTCTCCTGAGATGCCTCCCCTGCCTAGGTGGTCTTGGCCATCGTGTTCTATGAAAAGAAGTCTGAAGTCTCAATATTAGTAGACAATCCTTCACTTAATCCACCCTTATTTTCAGTATTGTTCACCTGCTTTCAACTGTACCTACTGATCCCCAGCTACCATTCTCATTTTTACCTTCTCCAGAGAATAAAACTTCAGTCTTCTGGTAGGATTGGGTGGTATAGAGTGGCCTGAAGTATGGAAGGGAATTCAGGGATCCAATCACTTCTTGAACAGAATTTGAACCAATCCTCTTGTTTTTTTATTCCTGCCTTCACCCCTACTTCTAGGTGTACTTGATGCTGCCCATTTCTGAGCTTTTTATTCTGTGATATAACTTGGATTGCATTTCAGCCTCTCCCTCTGAAGTTTAGGGTTTAACTTTCTTGATCTGCTAAGTCAGTTACCACTTGCCATTTTCTTTCCAGCTTCCAACACTTTGTTGCTGTTGTCTTCTTTCCTGTTCTGTGTCTCCTTAAGGTTTATGCCTTAAAAAAACAAAAAACTCCCTGTGACTGTCATTTCACTGAAGTTTGTAGAGGGAGCAGAGGCCAGAGACATCCTTCAGCCAGTCAACCTGTAAATGGCAGTGTGTTGTCAGTTCCTAGCATATTTAATACATGGTAAGTTCCCAATAAATATTTGTTGGTCAAATCAAGTGTTAGTTAGCATCATTGTCTTACCCATCTTTGGTAAGGAAATGGTGAGAAGTCCTTTAAACTAAAATCTCATTGGTTATATTTACCACATCTCAGCTTGCAGTTTACAAGCCCATCTGAATTATATATTAGGCAATGTTGTATAGTGAAAAAAGTTGGAACCTAGGTATAGGAACCACCAATTTATGTGACCATGAAAAGCCACTTCTGCTCTGGAGACCTTGTCCCCTCTTCTGTAAAATGGGAACAATAATAATACCTTCTTCAAGTGCCTTGCTTATGCCTAAAGCTTGGAAATCTTTTGCCTTTGAGGTGTGTAAGGGCTCAACATCAAAGCAAAAATTCTTAGAAAATCAGTATTTTACTAAGCTTAAAATTAGCCTTCACACTTGAATTGCAAGTTGGCCCCTAATTAATGCCCTTCGGCCAAAATCTGTGATTAACATGAATTGATGCTTAGACAGAGATAGTAAAACCTTTATAGCTAAAAGAAGAACTAACAATCAGCGAGGTTCACTGTGTGCCAGGGCCCCTCCTTGGTCAGGCAGGCAGATTTGGAAATTTGAACGTTATTCACAAATACTTACAGGGTGTCTGTCAGTGCAGACCCTCTACTCAGCCACCCACTTTCAAACCTGCACCTCGTCTCTGCCTGGCTTCTGACTGGGCTCTACCTGAGAACTGATTTGTTGCAAAGCACTCAGTAAAGGAGCCCAGATGTTAACCAGTCTCTTTCAGCTTCAAGAGAAAAAATACAGGCAGCACCCTGAGCAACCAACTCCATGTCTCCTCCTTCCACCTGGAGCTCCCCCCACTTTAGCCCCCATTCCTTCCGTGCCTGCCAGCACATGTAGAGACCAGCAAGGGTGAAAGAACCTTCCTGGGCCACAGCATGGCTCAGGTGAGGGCGGCGCATGAGGTGATGGTACCCGATATTTCCACGCCTGAGTACCCCAGGCACTGTCTGGGCCCCCTCCAAGTCGCTAAGCAGTGGAGCGCTCCCTAGCGGTGAGCTGGGGGGCGACGGCTCCTCCCTCTCCCGCCCGCCCTCTTCCACCTCCCTCCCTTCCGTTGCTGACTTGGGAGCCCAGCCTTAGCCCACCCAGCCACAGCCTTAGCTGGTCTGTAGGCACAGAGGATGCAGCGACTAGGGGCGGCTGTGGGCAGTCAATCAGGAGGCGGCGGGGATGCCGGGACACTGCTGAGCCCCCAATTCCTGGAGCCAGGAGCCCTCACTGCCAGGCAGCCCAAAGCTGGAGCCAGCATGCAGAGCTGTGAGGAGCTCAGCAGCTTGGAGAGTAAGGCCTGTAACACCTCAATGATCTCGGATGCCAGCCGCCCTTCCCAGCCCACCATAGAGCCAGCTGGCCAGCGCCCTGGCCGGGCCTGACTGTGCTGCCACACCGCCCACCTGTGCTGCATGGTGAGCTGCCTCAAGATCATCCAAGTGGTGGGTGCAGGATAGGGTCCCAGGTGCTCGGTGGGACGATAACCGGGCACCTACCCATCCCACACTGACTTCTGGGGTACAGGCCCTTCCCACCTCGGATGAGAACCAACTGCTTGGGGACAGACCCAGTCTCCCACACCCCTTCTTTCTCTCAGGATACCTGTGCTGCCCTCCCACCTGTGCTGAGATACTGGCTCATTGGGTGCCTGCTAGCACCCTACCCTGAGCCTCAGGTGTGCACCTGCCCCTGGGCCTGTCCACCCCACCTTTATAAATTAAAGGCTTATTTCAATTTTGGGCTTGGTGATGCCTGGAGTCTGGTGGCAGGCTCATGCTGTCCCCAGGACACATAAGGTCTTAGCAACTTGTGGCCTATTTTGGGGCCCACACAACCTCCACCTCCACCCCATGGTCCTTGTCTGTATCTGCATTCATCACTGTGGACTGGGTCTTGTTCCCTACCTGGCTCCTGGAAAAGTGTGGGGCATATGGTAGACACCCAACAAATATTTGTGGAATGGAGGAATGTAGCCTAGATGCAGTGGGGAAGCCCAGTGTGCCCACAAAGTCTTCAGTTTATACTGCAGAATTTTGATTTCTCCAAATTAGCCTAAAGCCAGAACAAGCAACCTTGAGCTCCCTGCCCCAGCACAGTGGCTGGCATTGCCCAATTGGTACCCAGAGATAAATCACTCAGGGAGGGCAGCCAGTGTTTGAGGTAAGAGAAACAGAGAACTTTCTGTTAGACTTGTCCATAGTAGAGCCATTTCAGAGGGCTGTCAGCTCTGCCAATGTCTTGTGGTTTTGTAACAGTCCTCTCTGGGCAATTGGTTTGTTCTGTTGTGGACAGGTCATTCTCCAGCTCTGATGCCCATCAACAAAACTTTTCAGCCAGAGAAGCCATTTGCGTTAAGTGGCAATGTATGTTGTTTCTTTCAAGCATTGGTCAACTTGTTCTTATGTGAGTTAACAGATGAACATTCCTTGGGAATCATATAATATACCAACACACTTTAAATAAAGGTCTCAGTGTTTGTACTTGCAGAATCATAGACTGTTTTATCTCTCTCCTGCATGAAAGACTTGTTCTGCTGATGACTGGAGAGTAGTTTTGAAGTTCTCTACAGAAAGACACATGGAGCAGGTTATCCCTCTATAGAAGTTTAAACTGACCTTTTGCAGTAAGCTGGAATGCTCCCAAATATGTATTGGTTTGATAGTTAGGTGTTGCTGTTAGCATAAAGAATGGGGGAGAGGGGCCCAAGTTGAATATAGGGCCTTCAGTAAACTTGCTTTGTTTAGGCTGTGGTCTTCTAAGAGTAAATAGAACATGGCACTGGCAAGTTGAACGACCTTGTCATGCAAAATACTGAAAGACAGTAGTTTGTACAAAATGTTATCAGCTTATTGCTGGCAGTTTGTCACCTAAGGTCAGGGATTGAAGCCCATGGTTTTTATTCTTGCCTTTTAGTAAGGTGCTATTTTTTTGTGGAGCTTTACTTTTCATCTGGAAGAACTTTTGTACCCAGCTCCAAAGATTCTGCCTTACTCTCCTAGTTGTCTAATCTTTAGAATTTTAAAAGTAAGAGATTATGCATGGGTGAGAGAAGACAAGGGACCTGCTTAAAGGGTGTGGTAGCATCCAACAGTTTTCTTTGTATTTGGCTTTTCAACCTTGATAAAAATCAGGGGCTTTAGGGGACACCCCTATGCCCCTCTCCCAGAAATGTCCAAGAAATTGGATTTTAAATTTAAACTAGTGGAAAGTAGATGGGGCTCATGTGATTGAGCTCCTGCCTACCACGTTGAAGGACCCGGTGCCTCCTGAAGAAGATTAGCAAGACACCAAGCTAGTGTAATGGGCAGGTGTGGTAAGCTGATGCAATAATGTGATATAACAAGGAGAAACAAAGAACAAAGGCAATGAGAGACACAACAAAGCAGGGAGCTGAGGTGGTTCAAGTGATTGAATGCCTCTCTCCCTCATTGGAGGACCCAAGTTCAGTTTCTGGTGCCTGCTAAAGAGAAGACAAGCAGACACAGATAATACAAGCAAATGGACAGAGAGCAGACAATGAGCTCAAAGAATAAGGGGGCGGGGGAGGGAATAAATAAATAAAGTAATTCTTAAAAAATATTTAAAAAATAAATTTAAACTAGAAAAGAAAACAAGAAGTTGTAATAAAATGGTGCTATGAGGTAGAATGGACATCACCATTCCAGAACCCTCAGGATTGGGAAATAAACTATGGACTAGAATGGACATACTTGTATACTACTATAGACTTATTGTGGAGACAGTTACCACTGGAGTTGCTGAAGTCAAGGAGAGAGAAAAAGAGGTGTAATATGGGGGCTTTTTTGCAACTTGGGAATCATCCTGAATGACATTGTAATGAAAGATATAAGCCATTATATATCTTCCATAACTTGTAGAATAGTGTGGGAGAGAGTGTAGACTACAATGTGAACTATTGTCCATGCTTAGTGACAGTGCCCCCAGGATGTGTTTATCAATTGCAATGAATGTGCCACACTAATGAAAGATATTGTTTATGTTGGAGTGTGTAGAGATGTGAGGAGTGGGGCATATGGAAATCCCTATATTTTTTGTGTAACATTTAAGAATCTAAGTATCTTTTAAAAAATAAAAGATATTTAAAATTTTAAAAATGGTATTAATGTGTTAGAAAGCTCAGAATCCTATCAATAAATATGAATATTTTTATATTCTAATCCTATGATTTTTAAAAGGAAATTTTGACTTTTTAAATATTTGAGTTTTTAAAATATTTTTTTGTGCATGTGATGTATAGCCTATTACAACCTGTTGATCTTTGCTATCAAAATCTCACCAAATTTTGAGAGCTTGTTAGAAATGCCTTACCTCAGACTTTCTGAATCATAACAGGCATTTTAACAAAGTTTCATAGGTGATTCACATGCACATTAAAGTTTGAGAAGTACAGTTCTGTATGTTTTATGCTAAAAATCTCACATGGGTGCTAGCCAACAGCTCTCAGAACCATTTAATAATCCATCCCAAGGCTGAGATTTTTCTGTTAAAGGAGCCTGTACCTCCATCAAAGGATTAACAGGGGTTCTTAACCTTTTTTGTTAATGTTTCTTAATGTTTATTAATTTTTTTAAATTAAAATTCAAGCTCTTGGACCCCTTGTTAAGAACCCCTGCTTAAAAGGATGAGATATCATGTAAAAATAACATCTACCTTCTTATGTAATTAGTGTGTAGTAAATGTTAGCTTTTCCTTTTGCTAATTAATATTCTGTCTCTAAAGAAATTTGGTGAAAATGTCACCCAAAATCATGAATATATATTTAAATTAAGGATATTTTGTTCCCTAATGATTTAAAAGTTATATTGATATTTTAAATGGGATGTTATTTGATAGTAACACTAATCTGAAATATTATGAAAATTAATTAGTAGAATTAAATAGAAAGTGAAACCCAGAAATTTCTATTTAGAAAACTTTAGAAATGAAACCCAAAAATGTCTGTTGAGAGAATGTCTACTATGGTTATAATGCATTAAACAATAGGAATACATTTTTTGTGGAAATAAGATAAACTACTGATATAAATTAACTTCTTCCTACTTATGAGTGTGAATTCTATGAGAGCTTTCTGATTTTCAGCTCCCATAAATCATTTTATGAAATAACTAATGTAAGCCTTTGGTTTGAAAAATCTAGGTTCTTATCGTTATTTCTATGAGCTTGGTTGAAAGTAGAGTTTTGCTTTCAAAGGGGTGGAATACTATCATATATACTATGATAAGGACATTGTGAGTAGGGGACAGGCCCTGGATTGGACAAGACTTTTTAAACAAAAACAATAATAATAGTAGCCATCATTTAGTGTGTGCTTACTATACTGCTGTCACTTTATGGATAAGGAAATTGCACAGAAGTTGTTAGTCATTCAAGGTCACATGGCTAGTAGGTGGCAGAGCTGGGATTTGAATTCAGGAAGTGAGGTTTCTGTGTGCTCCCCAGTGCCTCCTGAATGCATCATCTTGAGTTGTTCCACATAGCAGTACAGGAGACTTTGAGCCAAAGGATGTTTCTGTGACCTTTGGGCAGGCAGCCTGGCAACTCTCAGGGTGAGGTTTCACACACTGAAGTGACAGAATTATAAGGGATTTTATTTATCTGTGGGCATGTGGTGTTCCTAGGTGTGCAGCTCCTCAGCCTACAGGCCAGCCTGCTTCAAGTGAAGGAGAGGCCAGGCCTTCTCTAAAGTGCCAGCAGCAGAATCAGCATTTCCATTTGGAAAGGGCCCTTCAGGGAGCTCTTCCTGCTTCAAATCCCTTCCTTGAGTGCCTCCTATGAACTTCTGGCATTGAATATGTACCAGAACTTTTATAACATAAAGCCAGATAATAGGAGATGATTTTAAGATTCAGATGTTAGTTCTGCTGATCTTGATATCTCTTAATCTCATGTCAGCTTCTTCAATGGTTGAATATAGGTCGTAATAACTGAGCTTTTAAGGAATTGCAAGGAATGAAGTGTTAATGCCTCATAATGCTTTCTTAGATAACTCAGAGACAAATTAGAATATTTTCATTTCATGGTTGGGTAATGACATATCTTTTTAGTTGGAAATCTTTTCAGTTTTTCATCTCCATCTGTTCAACACACTGTCCCTGAGGGCTTAGTACTGGCTGGGATTTGCTGGGGCTGAATGAGGACCTGCATTTTATGTAGGTGAGATAGGACACTTCACAGCATTGGATTCTCAGAGCCACCATAAAATGGCTTCTGGTAAATCCCATGTGCCTTTAGGAAGAATGTGACCTTCAGAGTTGCCTTTCTGATCACAGACTTGGAATCAAGTAAATCCTAGGAGAAAAGAATACTTAAAACCAGTCTTCAAGATTTTAGGATGATTAAAATAGTAAAATTATCATCTAAGACCTTGGAAAAGGGAGTGTTTTATAAATCACCCCATTACAATCTATGGAGGCAGTGGAGGGGGCGGTGAGAACATGGACTCTTCTATCGTAAGAGCTATGAGACTTTTGGGGAATTTGCTTGTACACTTCAGTCCTCAAACAGGTCTCCTCACTTGTAAATTGGGGATAATTATAAGACTACCTATGTCATACAGTGCTCCTGAGAGTTAAGTGAGACTATCTGCATAATCCTTAGCATAATGTCTCACATAACAAACTATCAAAACCTGCTTAGGAATATAGACTATCTCTAGAATTACGCACATTGAGGAACTGAGGCCAGGGTAGAAAAGAGATTTTTCACTGTATAACTTTTGTTGCCTTTTAAATTTTACACAAAATGCAGGCATATTACATTCAAAATTAACTAATGTATTAGCTTGTTATTAGCTGTATCTTAATACAGATTAGCCTTAAAGCTGATACAGTGGTCATAAGCTTTAGCTAATCTTTCATTTGTTATCTTTCTTTGTAATTTGGGTATCCTTGGGGAAGGAAGGGAGGAATGATTTAGACAATATCTCTTGTACAAACTTGAATCTGATACCTTCTTATTCAGTAAATTATCCTGTAAGAACCAGGCATTCTGCAAATTCATTGCAGAAGGATCTAGAATGTAAGTTAACAGGGGTTGAGATAGGGGTAGGGTTTATGGAATGAAGGCTTATAATGTACAAAGTTTCAATTTGGGATGATGGAAAAATTTTGGTAATATATGGTGGTGATGGTAGCACAACATAGTGAACTTAATTAACAGCATTGAGTTATATATTTGAATGTGTTTAAAAGAGGGAAGTTTTAGGATATATATATGGTAAAAAAAAAAAAAAAATAGCCATTCTGTTGATGTAGCACAATAGCAGGTACTTACATTTTTGTTGAAGCTAATGGTAAAGTTTCATCCATTTGAAAGGATTTTCCCTATTTTATTTACTAGTTTCACAAAATTGTGAAAAAATGTGTCATGATATTTTTGTTTGGAAAATAAGATCACTTCATTCCCAGGGCCCAGGCTGTGTGTGCAAGAAGAGTAAATAGAAGGGTGAGATGAGATGAAATTGGATTCATGAGCAGGTGGAACTTCAGGAGGCAGAAGGAAGAAGGATAGGCTGGGAGAGGTGGAGAGTAAGAGAACAAGGCAACCCTGTCCTGGGGAGTGGCTGCAGCATCACATGTGGTGGCTTGGTGTTGATGTTCAGGAACTAGGTCCATGAAAACAGTGCCACAGATGAGAAAGAAACAAGAAATAGCCAGGGTCATGGGAGCTTCCTTCTGAGCAGAGGAGAGTGCTGCTGCATAAAACATCGTGGCTTTTATTTAGTTTTAGAACAAAGAAAATACATGTGTGCATGTGCAAAGGTAATAGATACATGATGGATTACATGTTACTAAAGTCAGCAAGTTTTTAAGGTTAATGGTTCAGTTCTCCTTACATTCCTGAATGTAACAGACCTTGTTAATCATTATCTGACATATACCAGATACACTCCTTGAAGCAGAGAATGCTTCTCCACCCGGACCATACCAGCTCTTATCTTAGTGTCTTGAGACTAGAAACACCTGTCCCACACATACCAAGGTGGCACAAGTCATGGCCTTTAATTGAACTCCTTCATTTCCCCCTTTTTATTAATTAATTTTTAAGTGATGATCATAGGAACCATTATATAAGATGATACAAAGTGACCTCTTGTAACACTTGTCTTTCTTCCATAGGCTCTTGTGACTGTGCCTGTCTTAGTTTGTCCTCCTCTGAGAATCTTACCCATCATTGGCTACCAGTCAAGCTTTTGAGTTCTTACACACAAGGCAATTTCATTTATAATTTATACTTCTTCAGGTTCCTTATGTGTATACTTTTCTGTAGATAATTAGTAGTAAAATCATGGGGTTATTAGTATACTACTTTCTACCACAAATAATGTAAAATTAGTTTTTCATGGCTAAGTTTCTTAACATAAATGCATTTATCTGATTTAATTTTTCAATTTTTCTATGGATATATGTTATTATGCTACCTTTGAAAATACAAACAATTAAAATGCATAAAACAATAATTCCTAAGCCAATCCAAAATTATATTTGAATTATTTTTTGTCTCCACCAGTGAAATGGATTGACAGTATTTAAATTTTCAGACAATTCATTCCAAAATTCTGCACCAGGGGTTTCTTTCAATTCATTTTGAGACATGCTCAATGCTTTCTTTGGTAATTCTAAAATATCTAAAGAAATATTATGCTTATATCCAATCAAATGATTTTTTTACTTCTTCCCAATCATGCTCACTATTATTATAAGGCAAAGGAGTAATACAAAAAGAATTTTCATTCCAATCACATTTAAGAGCTGTTAATAAGTTTAAATTATAGATTTGATTACCCAAAATATAATAGTTGTTTCAAGATCATTCATATGATTATTCAGTTCCATATCAATGTGAAATTGGCTATGCCACATCTAACTTGCATTTTTATGCCAGTCCTTAACATATTGTTGAGTCTGGACTCCTTGATGCAGGGGTGTGCCAACGATGGCTGTGGTGGTTATGATGCCAATCAGTCCCAAAATTCCTGCTATTAAAAGTCAAATCAGTCTTTTAGTTCTTTTTAAATAATAGTCGAGGAAGTGCCACAGAAACTGGGATTCTGGAGACTGTTGCCAGTGTCTGGTCATCTGAACCAGTAACCATAGTCCTTTTCTTCTTCTTGCTATAAAAAGAGTTTGATTTTCATGCAAATATGAATTCTTAAGACATGTAAATAAAGAGCATTTGGAGAGCTAACATTCCTTTCACCAAAAATTACTTTTCCAATGATAAAAACTATTAGATCTCGTACACATACTGTAAGAAATAGAGTTGATTTTCTTTTTAAACTGGTAATATTAGTTTTATTGATTTGCCATTCAAAAATTGGGCCAGTTCCCAAAAATAATTTTCACAAATGATTTTGAGTTTTGTTAAGTTTATTGTCCCATGGTTGTGGGATAAATCTTCCTTGATTTTTCCAATTTATTGAGCTGTTAGTAAATGCCATAGTACCAAAATTCCAGAAATGAGGATTACTGTCATTAGTGGTTTTGGTTGAATTGTTAATGAACCAAGATATGGTTGTGTTTTTAGCAGGATTCAGCATTCCTATAAGGGCCTGATCCTTTACAATTCCATAGAAATCATTAAACAACACAATCTCTGTAAAACCATGACATACATGTCATTTGTCATTTAGTAATCTGTTTTGAGAAGAACATGTAAGATTTACCATATTTTCTGATTTATATGGTAAAGAAGGGAAAATGAGAATATAAATTCGAGTTTGATTTTTCTCCATTAAAACTACACTGCAGGGAAGTGGTTGTGGCTCAATCAATAGAGCTCCCGTTTACCATATGGGAGGCCCCAGGTTCGCTTCCTGGGGCCTCCTTGTGAGGGCAGGCCAGCCCGCATGGCACGGTGGGTGATGCAGCAAGACCTCACAGCAAGGGGGAGATAAGCAGACACAGAAAAAATGCACAGCAAATGGACACAGCAAACACAAGCAGCAAGGGGGGGATAAATAAATAAATAAATCTTTAAAAGAAAAAAACCTTACAAAAAAAACAAACTACACTGTGATTTTGAGGTTGCATACATGTGGAACCATGTCCAATACAAAGAGGGTGGTGTATAAAAGGTAAAGTTAAATTTTCTATAAATTTCCTTTCTTCTTTTGGCTTTAAGGATAGCTATAGGTTCTGGGAAATGGTGAGACTGATTAAGATAAATTGGGTAAGACTCATCGGCCCAGGTTAACAGCTCTAAAACTGGTGGGTTGGTAATGTAAGCCCAATAAGTGTAATTATGATATGGTATCTTACCTTGACCTAACACTTCACCTATAATTAATCCAATGTGAAACCACCATGTCCATAGTTTAAGTTTTGGCAGCATCTTCAACTCTAGGCTTGATTCTTCTGGAGGGGATCCACTGTTGTTCTCCTGTTTCTGCAATGATAAGAGCAAAACCTCTGCCCCAAATTTTTACCTCTCTTTTTTCCCATTCCAATATATCCATTGTCTGCATTTTTCATTTTCATTCTTTTTATTAACCTCCCATTGTCTTTCTGCTGCTGTGGTATTAGAAATTTGTTGTCTATTAAGAAACTTTAAGATAAGCAATGCTTTAGACAGTTTGTCTTCAGCAGATTCTCCTCCATCTCCCCCTTTCTGTTTTTGCAACATTAATTTTAGTAAGTGATTGCTTTTTTCTACTATTGCTTGTTCTTGGGCATTATATGAAATTCCTGTAACATGTTTAATGTTCCAGTGACTGCAAAATTTTTTGAAAGATTGACTAAGATTGTCAGGCCTGTTGTTAGTTTTTAGCTATGCTGGCAGGCCCATTACAGCAACACAATGTAATAAGTGAGACTGTACATGTGAGGCCTTTACGCCAGTGTGAGCAGTTGCCCAAATAAAATTAGAAAATGTGTACACTGTCACATGTACATATTGAAGGTGGCCAAAAGAGGGCACATGTGTAACATCCATTTGCCAAATTTCATTAGGATGTTCTCCATGGGGATTTACTCCTGGAGAGAAAGTGGGGGCATTTATGGGCCCACAAGTAGGACAATTTTCTAACAAACTTTTCACTTTCTTTTACTGTTAAGTGGGGATATTTATGATGTAAGCCAGAAGCATTAGTATGTATAAGTTTACGATAATCAGCAGCAGTTTCAGTATGAGCAATAAGCTTATCTACCAAATCATTTTGTGAAGCCATAGGGCTGAGAAGTTGAGAATGGGAATGAATATGAGTAATGTAAATTGGATTAGATCATTCATGAACAGTCTTTTGTAATTGTAGGAAAAGAACTTCTAATTTAGAAATTGGAGTTATTTGAGCTGTTTCTATATGACAAACAACATGACAGACATAAGCAGAATCAGACACAATATTTAAAGGTTCAGAAACATCAGTTAGCAATTGAAGAACAGCCATTAGTTCCACCTTTGGGTAGACAAATAAGGTGTTTTCCAAGATTTTGTAGTGGGCCTAAATAGCCTGCATTTCCATTATTGCTGCCATGAGTGTAGTAAGTAAGTGGAGCAGAGAGTGGTTGTTGTTTGACA
>JAQZBX010055938.1:0-18299 GCA_029593785.1 Cabassous unicinctus
TTTGTTCTAAGTAATGGATTAACAGCAACAATAAAAACGGCAAAATGTTATTCAATGCAAAAATACATCTTATCAAAGTAAAAAATACCTCAAAAGTAAAAAAAAATGCTGGGTGAGCATAAAGAAAAATTTAAAATCTTGAATAGAAAAATAACAGAGCTTATGGGAATGAAAGACACAGTAAGTGAGATTAAAAATATAATAGAGGTACACAACAGCAGATTGGAAATCATAGAAAAAAGAATCAGATCAGAACAGCTAAAATTTTAAAGAGAGATGAACAGAGGGAGAAGAGAATGGAAAACATTGAGCAGGTGATAAGGGAGTTGAATGATAGCATACAGTGAACCAACATACTCTTATGGGAGTTCCAGAAGGAAAAGAGTAGCCTAAAGAGGCAGAAAGAGTATTTGAGGAAATAATAGCCAAAATTTTCCAAACTCTCATGAAAGACATGAATATATGTGTCCAGGTAGCACAGCATACTCCAATTAGAATAAATCCAAATAGGCCTACCCCAAGACACATAATATTCAGAATGCCAAATGCCAAAGATAAGGAGAAAATTCCTAAAGCAACAAGGGAGAAGTGAAACATCACATACAAAGGATGTCCAGAAAGACTTAGTGCAGATTTCTCTTCAAAAACCATGGATATGAGAGGGCAGTTGTATGATATAATTACAGTATTGTAAGAGAAAAAATGTCAGCCTAGAATTCTTTCTCTAGCAAAACTATCCTTCAAGTATGATAGTATAATATAGTCACAGATAAACAGAAACTAAGACATTATGTAAATAAGAACGCAGCTCTTCAGGAAACACTAAAGGGAGTTTTGCAGCCAGAAAAAAAATAAAAATTAAAAAAATTGAAAAAAACAGAAATCCAGAGATAGAGGCTTGGAGGAGAGTATAGAAGTGAAGAGTTTTAGAAAGGCTAACCAAAATGGTAAAAAGACAAATATAAGATATGACATATGAAAACCAAAGGATAAAATGGTTGCAGTAAGTAATGCCTTTACAATAATTGCATTGAATGTTAATGGGTTAAAATCCCCAATCAAAAGACATAGGCTGACAGGATGGATAAGAAAGCACAAATAATTCATATACTGTCTGCGGGAGATTCATAGACCCAAGGATGAAAATAGTCTGAAAGCGAAATATTGGAAAAAGATATTTCATGCAAACAGTAACCAAAAGAGAACAGGAGTACCTATACTGGTGTCAGACAAAACAGACTTTAAATTGAAAAAAGTGATAAAAGATGCAGAAGATCATTATATATTAATAAAAGGCACAATCCACCAGGATTAAATATCTTTGCACCTAACTAGGGTGTCCCAAAATACATGAGGCAAACTCTGTGGAGATACAGATGTCTTTAAAATAATAGTTGGAGATTTCAACATGCCACTCAAATCAATAAATAGTACAACTAAACAGAATATCATTAAGGAAACAGAGAACTTGAACAATATGATAAATGAGCTGGACCTGACAGACGTATACAGCACATTGCACACAAAATCAGCAGGTTATACATTCTTCTCAAGTGCTCATGGATCTTTCTCCAGATAGAACTCAGGTTGGGCCACAAAAGAGCTCTCAATAAATTTTAGATGCTTGAAATTATACAAAGCACATACTCTGATTATAATGGAATGGAGATGGAAATCAATAAAAGGCAGGAAAGAGGAAAAGTCACAAATATATGAAGGCTGCACAACATATTCCTAATCAGTGGGTCAAATAATAAATTGCAAGTAAAATTAGTAGATATCTCGAGATGAATGAAAACATGACCAAAATTTATGGGATACAGTGAAAGAAGTCCTGAGAGGGAAATTTATAGTCTTTTTTTATTTTTATTTTTATTTATTTTTAAAAGATACTTAGATTACATAAATGCTACATAAAATATGGGGGGGTCCATGTGCCCCATTGTCTACACCTTCCACACTTTCCCACATTAACAACATCTTTCATTAGTGTGGTACATTTATGACAATTGATGAAAACATATTGGAGCATTGCCACTAAGTGTGGATTATAGTTTAAATCATAGTTTAAACTCTCTCCTACATATTTTTGTAAGTTATGACAAGATATAGAAAGTTAGAGTCTTAAATGCCTATATTAAAAAGGAAGAAATCTAAAATCAAAGACCTATCTGAACAACTGGAGAAATTAGAAAAAGAAGAGTAAATCAATCCCAAAGCAATCAGTAAGAAAAAAATTGCAATGATTAGAGCAGAAATAAATGAAATTAAGAACAAAAAAAGCAATAGAGAAAATCAACAAAACCAAAAACTGGTTCTTTAAGAAGACCTATAAAATTGACAAACCTTAGCTAGACTTAAAATTAAAAAAATTTTAAAATGATAAAATATACAAATAAATAAAATTAGAAATGAGAGGAGGGACATTATGACTGACCCCACAGAAATAAAAAGGCTCATAAGAGGATATAATGAGAAACTGTATGCCAACAAATTTGACAATCTAGACAAAATGGACAAATTCCTAGAAAAGCACAAACAACCTACAATGACTGTATGAGAAATTCAAAACGGAAAATTGGAAGTAAAACTCTCACTATTTGCAAATGACATGATCTTATATTTTGAATATTCCAAAATATCTACAACAAAGTTATTAGAGCTAACAAATGAATTCAGCAAAATGGCAGAATACCAGGTCAACATGCAAAAATTATTAATTTTTCTATACACTAGTAATGAGCAAGTTGAGGAAGAAATAAAAAAAACTATGTAAAATAGCAATAAAAAGGCTCATATATCTAGGAATTAATTTAACCAGGAATACAAAGGATCTGTAGTCAGAAAACAATGAAACATTGATAAAAGAAATCAAAGCAGACCTAAACAAATGTAGGGACATTCCATGTTCATGGATTGGAAGAGTAAACATCATGAAGATGTCAATCCTACCCAAACTGATTTCTAGATTCAATGCAATACCAATCAAAATCCCAACAGCCTACTTTACAGAAATAGAAAAGGAAATTGCCAATTTATTTGGAAAGGAAAGTTGTCACAAATAGCCAAAAACAACCTGGAAAAGAACAATGTAAGAGGACTTTCACTTCCTGATATTACACTGTATTATAAAGCTACAGTGGTCAAAACAGCATAATATTGGCATAAGGATAGACACATTGATCAATAAATTTGAAATAAGAGTTCATAAATAAACCCTCACCTCTATGGTCAAATGAATTTTGATAAGCCTACCAAGTCCAATTTTCTGAGACAGAACAGTCTCTTCAACAAATGGTGCTGCAAGAATTGGATATCCATAACCAAAAGAAAGAAAGAGGACCCCTAGCTCACACCCTATACAAGAATCATCTCAAAATGGATCCAACACCTAAATAAAATCCAGGATCATAAAACACCTAGAAGATAATACAGGGTAACATCTACAAGACCTTGCAGTAAGTGAAGGTCTTTTACAACTTACACCGAAAGCCCAAGCAACAAAATAAAAAATAGATAAATGGGACCTCCTTAAAACTAAATATTTCTGCATCTCAAGGGACTTTGTAAAGAGGGTAAAAAGGTAGCCTACTCCATGGGAGAAAATACTTGAAAATTACATATCCAACAATAGTCTAGTATCCCTGCTATATAAACAGACCCTACAATTCAATAATAAAAAGAAAAATGACCTGATTTTAAAAATGAGCAAAAGACCTGAAAAGACATTTTCCAAAGAAGAAATACCAATGGTGAAAAAACACGTGAAAAAAAAGTTCAACATAATTGTTGATTAGGGAAATGCAAATGAAAACTACAATGAGGTGTCATTTCACACCTACTAGAATAGCCACTATTAACAAAACAGAAAATTACAAACATTGGAGAAGATGAGGAGAGATAAGAATGTTTATGCACTATTGTTGGGACTATAGAATGGTACAGCCACTGTGGAAGTCTGGTGGTTCCTAAGAAAGTCATATATAGATATGCCATGCGATGCAGCAATACCACTGCTAGGTATATACCCAGAAGAACTGAGAACAGTGACACAAAGAGACATCTGCATACCAATGTTCATAATGATGTTATTCACAATTGTCCAAAGATGGAAACAACCCAGATGTCCAACAACTGACAAATGGATAAAAAAAAATGTGGTATGTACACATGATGAAATATTATGCAGCTGTAAGAAGAAATGAAGTCGTGAAGCATATGACAATGTGAATGAACCCAGAGGACATTATGTTGAGTGAAGCAAGCCAGACACAAAAGGACAAATTTTGTGTGATTTTGCTATTATGTAATAAATATAATGAGCAAACTCATGGAGTTAATAGCTAGAATGCAAGTCACCAGAGAATAGAATGTGGTTAGAGAATGGAAAGCTGAGGTTTAGTCTGTGCAGAATTGGTAAAAATGTTGTTTGTGAGTGTTTGGAAAAAAATAGAAATGGTGAAGCATATCATAGGATATGTAATTAGTAGCACTAGTATAGGGGTATGATAGAGGTTGGCTTTTTATTGTATTTTCTTTTTTGGAGTAATTAAAAATGTTCTAGGGAGAGGGAAAAACAGGTGTAATGTGGGAGCAATTTTGGGACTAAGGAATTGTCCTGAATGATATTGCAATGACAGATACAGGCCTTTATATATCTTGTCTTAACCTACAGAATTGGGTGGGTGAGAGTGTAAACTACTATGTAAACTTTAATCCATGCTTAGTAGCAATGCTCCAAAATGCGTTCATGAATTGCAATGAATGTACCACACTATTGAAGAATGCTGTTACTGTGGGAGGTGTGGGGAGTGGGGCATGTGGGAATACTCTATATTTTTATGTAACATTTATGTAACTGCTTTTTAGTTTCTAATTGTTTATATTTTCAATTATTAAATGTACAAAATAAAGCCAAATAATAAAAACTTTAAATTTCATTTTTAAAAAAGTTACTTTAGGTAAAATTTAATGGATTGGTATGAGTTTCTGTTTTAGATCATGAAAATATTATGGCTATAGTGGTGAAGGTTACACAACATTGTCAATGTACTTAATGTTACAGAATTGTAAATTAAATATGGTTAAAATGATTTTTATGTATCTTTTAACACAATAAAAATAAAAAACATTTATGCAACCTAAGTAGCTTTTAAAAAAATAGGAAGTGTAATATAGTGGCATTTTTGGGACATTGGAATTGTCCTGAATGATGGAGACACAGGCCATTATATATCTTGTCAAAACTCACAAAAATCTGTGGGAGAGAGTTTAAACTATAATGTAAACTATAATCCACACTTAGTGGCAATACTCCAAAATGTTTTCATCAATTGTAACAAATGTACCACACTAATGATGGATGTTGTTAATGTAGGAGAATGTGGATGGGGAGGGAGTAGGGCATGTTCGAATCCTCTGCACTTTTTATGTAACATTTATGTAATCTAAGTATTTTTTTAAATTCTCTAATATTGATGGAAGTGATGAATGCACAATTCTGTGATTATAACATATGCCATTGATTGTGCACTTTTGGTAAACTGTATGGTTTATGAACAAAAAATATAATTGGGTGGGTTGGGGATAAAACACACCAAATGTAAGATATGGAGTATAGTTAGTAGTAATACTTTGCTGATGCTCTTTCATAATTTGTTAAAAATGTTTCACATCAACACAAATGTTGGTGGTGGGGTAAGTTATGGGACCTCTATATGATATTATGCATGTACTTTTTCTATACACTTAATGTTTATGTATATATTCATGTATGAGTGATATACTTCATATATATAAACCCATAACCATGCTGAATCTATGAGCAACAATAACCCAAACAATTCAGTGCATGTTACAGAAGACCAAACAGTTCCCCAAGTTGAGTCAAATTGGAATCCAAATGAGCAGTCAGACAGGACCAAATTGAATCATTAAGTTTATATTATTGCAGGTCTTAGAAAAGAAGTGCCCAAACAAAGGAACCTTAATAAAATCAGCAAATAGTTCATGACCCTGAAGAAAACCAGCCTGTCTATTTAGAGCAACTGCTCAAGGCCTATAGAAAATACACTGATTTACACCCAGAGGACCCCATTAACCTCTGCGTTGTTAATTGTAATGTGCTCCTGATATAAGAAGAAAACTCCAGGAATTGGAAGGGGAATTGGACATGCCTATTCACAATTAGTAGAGTTTCTCTATAAGTTTTTCACAACTCAGCTTTCACCCATAAGAAGCAGCAAAAGAAACATGCTGCCTAGAAAGCATGCCTCATAGGAGCAGCTATCAGCAGGAACATTAGTGGCCCACAGACCCCGAGATGAGGTAAAGCTTCCTTGGGAAGCTCAG
The DNA here is from genome assembly GCA_029593785.1 of Cabassous unicinctus. Classification (NCBI taxonomy): domain Eukaryota; kingdom Metazoa; phylum Chordata; class Mammalia; order Cingulata; family Chlamyphoridae; genus Cabassous; species Cabassous unicinctus. The sequence goes on from JAQZBX010055938.1 coordinate 6,352, forward strand.
TGAAGAGTAAGAACCCCAGGGCCCCCCAGGAACACAATTAGGTTCCCAGCATTACACTTACTATAAAGAAGAGGGACACTGGAAGCAGGAATGTCTGAGTCTCCATGGGAAGGGAGGGGCCAGGATATCCCAGCTAGCAGCCCAACTCCCATAGTTATGAGGGGATGAAGAGAGCAACCTGTAGTGATGGGGCCTAGAAGCACCTTTCACTGGTCAGGAAACCATCCTGATCACATAAAACAATCCTTGGGTCCCATTTCAAATGGGTAAGAAGTTAGTTGACTTCTTGATGGACACTGGAACCACTTAGTTTTAAGCCAGAGGCTAATTAAAGAAATTAATGAATCAATCCCTATCATTGACATTTGGGGGACTAAAAGTTTAAACAATTCTCAGAACCATGCAGTGTCAGTTTGGAGAGACTCATCTGACTCATTAGATTTCACTGCATGCATGAATGCCCAATTCTCCTTCTCAGCCAACACTCTTCAAATTGCAAACTTCACTTTGATTTTCACTTAATGAAGTGAACATAGATGTGCAAGCCATACAGATCTTTGCCTTCCAAGCAGCACTGCTGGATTTAGCTGGGGACGCTGAGAAATTTGAAGTACCCAAAGAGATAAAACAACAGGTTCCACCTGAGGTATGGGCTCCTGGGGGACCCCCAGAATGGGCAGTTCATGCACAGGAAGTAAAGGTAAGACTTCGGTCAAACACCACTCCACCACATCTAAAACAGAATCCACTCAGATAGGAGGATAGAGCCAGCAACCCACCCTAATCAAGAAATTTCTCAAGTGGGGATTAATTAGACTCAGTCAACCATACTTTAATACCCCTATCTTACCAGTGCTTAAACCAGGCACTCAGGGATGTAGAGTTGTACAAGATTTGACAGCTATTCATCAAATAGTGGAGGATGTCTACCCAGTGGTGCCCAATCCCTACACACTCTTTGTTAATACTAGTAAAACATACACCTGATTCACAGTCCTGGACATAAAAGATGCTTTCTTTTGCATCCTGCTAGAGAAGGAATCACAGAGACTATTTGCTTTGGAATAGGAAGATCCCAACAATGGATGAAGCAACAGTATTGTTGGACTGTACTGCCACAGGATTAAGAATTCTCTGACCTTTTTGGGGCAAGCACTATCTAGGGATCTGCAGGTGGTGCAACTCCAGGAGGGACTCCTCCTTCAATATGTAGATGACATAGCAAATCACAACAGGCATCAAATGAGAACACAGTAATAATGTTACAGAAACCAGCTGAAAAAGCATGTAAGTGTCTGAAAAGAAGGCCCAAGTTACACAAACTCATGTTAAATATCTTGGTTTTAAATTCTCTGAGGGACAATGGGCCCTAATGCCCAGACAAAAGGAAGCCTTATATGGAACATCAAAGCCTCAGAACAAAAAGGAACCCATAGGGTTTCTAGGAATGGCTGATTATTATAAGCTGTGTATACCTAATTTTGGACTTATAGCTAAGCCAATATATGAAGCCAGTAAAGGAAGTGGAAAAGAGCCCCTGGACTGGACACCAGAATGTGCACTTACTTTTGGAACCTTAAGCAAAAATTACTCACTGTCCCATCTCTAGGACTGCCAGACTCCACAAAAAAGTTCCATTTATTCTTACATGAATGGCAAGGCATCACCCTGGGAGTTTTTCTCAACCTTTGGAGGAGCACCCAACTTATAGCAAACCTATATAACAGCTATAACCTGCATCTCAAGGTTGGCCTGCCTGCCTACACACAAGCACAGGTATTTGTGACCTTCTAGAGACAGAAAAATTCACATTAAGCTCTCCAGCATATATCTATACTCCTCATGATTTAATTACAATATTTAAACAGAAAGGAGATCAATCAAGCCTCTCTGCCAAACTATCCTATTGTGAACTTAAAAACTATTGAAAAACTTAACCCTGCCACTTGCTCCAAGAGTTTGGGATATGCCAGAGTGGATACCCCTCAAACATGACTCTGTAAAGCTCCTTAAGAAAATATATTCCAGTAGACAGGTACTGACTGACGTAACCCTAAAAATCCCAGCTCTTGAATTATTTACTGATTGAAGTCATTTTATGGACCATAGGAAACAAAGAGCAAGGTATTTAGTAGTCACCCTAGTAGAAACTTTGGAAGCAAGATCCCTGCCCTCTGGGACTACAGCTCAGAAGGCTGAACTAGTAGCCCTTGGCAGAGCCCTCCATTTAAGTGCAGGGCAAATAGTGAAGATTTATACCAACTCCATATATGCCTTTGCAGTGTTACATATCAATGGAAACATTTGGAAAAAGAGGTGATTACTCAATGCTACTAATGACATAAACCACGTTGATCTCATTCTAAAATTGTTTGAAGTTTTGATGCTTCCCCAAAGAGTTAACAGTCACTCATAGCATAGGACACCAAACTTCCAATAGCAGGGAAGAAAACAGAACTGATTAGCCACTGAGTTAGCTGCAAGGAAAATAGATACAACTCTTATTACACCCCCTCCACACAGAAAGATTGGACCAAAAATTAATACCCCAGAATTTATGAGACCCTAACCTAAAACCATCTGGGAAACCTCAATACTGGAAAAAAGATTTAGCCAGAGCAAAAGAGTGGAGATATACTGAAGCCACACAATGGCTGGTTTAAAAGGGAGTCCCTGGCAGAAACTTGGGAAGACTACCATAAATTTCTCATAGCTGAAAGCCTAGTGAAATCTATTAGCACTTATTCCCATAGACTTATCATTGACATGAAACTGTTCCAGTGAACTCAATCTATGCAGGATGATTCAGTCAGTAAATGATTAATATGTAATCTTAAATCTCAGCCTCCAATCTTCAACAAAGGAGTACAATACAGAAGAATAGGACAAGGAGAGGACTGGCAAACTGACTTTACTGTAATGGCAAGAGCTGCTGAGAACTTCATGTGTTTGCTACTGTTTGTAGACACTTTCACTAATGAAGTAAAAGCCTTCCCATGCCAAATGGAGAACACATAAGAATTAGTCAAACTCTTACTTAAAGAAATCATTCCAAGGTTTGGACTTTCTATTTCTATACAAAGTGACATTAGAGTGGCTTTTATCTCTAAAGTGACTAAAGATGTATCTGTACTCTTATAGATTGGCACTTGCATTCTCCCTGAAGACCTCAATCCACTGGGAAGACTGAGCAAATGAATCCTACCTTAAAAGAAGCCATTGCCAAGATTTCTTTAGAAACTCAACTCAAGTGAAATAAAGTCCTGCCAATTACCCAACTGAGGGTTAGGGTCATGCCCAAAAGAAAATTTTGATCATGTCGTTATTAAATGTCTTATACAAGACCATTTCTTAATGGTAATGACTCGTGAAAAAAGATGGTCCATTGATGGGCCCTTGATATTGATGACTATGCTTATGAGCCTCTTGTTTTTGAATTTTCTACTTGGCCTAGTGTTGTAGGGTGCCTAAGAGTTACCTCCTGAGAGCCTCCTTGTTGCTCAAAAGTGGCCTCTCTCTAAGCCAAACTCAGCATAGAGATGCATTACCTTCCCCGCAGTGAGGGACATGACTCCTGGGGATGAGCTTCCCTGGCACCAAGGGATTACTACTAAGCAGCAGCTGGTGATACAACTGGAAAAAGACCTTGAGTAAAAGGGGGAAAAGGTAAAGATAAATGAGTTCATATAGCTCAGAGATTTCAAAGTGAGTTTGGAGGTCATCAGAAAGATAATGTTTATGCATATCTCAGCAGGATCTCATAGATGGCCAAAATAGACACTCCAGTGGGCCCTACTTTGGAGTTTGTGCTCCTAAGTGTGACAGAGATGGACTCAGCTGTGACTTCTCTACACATGCCTCTTCTGCCCCTTTTATTTGAACTTATATTGGTGTGGAGTTGGTAGGATATGTCCAAGAGACTTTAATCTCTGGGCTGTACATGTGCCAGCTGTGCCCTGAGCTTCAGCAGAGTTGCCATTCCTACTTTCCAGTTCATTGGACTCATCCAGGGCAACTAACAGGTAGGGGAGGATTGACAACCACCACACCAAGGTACCAAGAGAGTCTACAAGTGCAAACAAGAGAGTCCCCCACATCATCCGTATAGGACTGAAGTCCCCTCTCAGTAGAGGTGGAGTGGCAATGCCATCACAGAATCCTCAGGATTGGGGAAAAATATGGACTGGAGTAGAATACTTGTGATATCCTGCTGTGAACTTGTGATTCTAGCAATGGAAGAAATTATATCATTGATGTGAAGACAGTGGCCACTGGAGGTGCTGTAGAGGGAAAAGGGAAAAGGAGTGCAATATAGGGGCATTAAAAGACATGGAATTGACCTGAGTGATATTGCAGTGACAGATACAGGCCATTTTATATCCTGCCATGGCCTGCAGAATTGAGGGGGAGTGAAACCTACAATGAAGACTATAGTCCATGCTTGGTGGCAATGCTCCAAGATGTGTTCATCGATTGTGGTGAATGTACCACACTAATGAGAGAGTTTTTTTAATGTGGGGGAGGATGGGAGGTGTGGAGAATGGGGCATATGGGAATTCCTTATATTTTTGTGTGTAACATTTTATGTAATCTAAGTATCTTTTAAAAATAAATAAAAATATATTAAAAAAAGAAAAAGAAAATAGGCAAGAGATTTGAATACACACTTCTCCAAAGAAGAAATACAAATGGCTAAAAAGCACATGAAAAGATGCTCAACAATACTAGCTATTAGAGAAATGCAAATCAAAGCTACAATGAGATCATCTTCCACATATTAGACTGGTGGCTATTTAAAAAAATAGTGAGCTACAAGTTTTGGAGAGGATGTGGAGGAAAGGGAACACTCATCCACTGCTAGTAAGAATGTAGAATTGTGTAGCCATTGTGGAAGACAGCTTGGCAGTTCCTCAGGAAGCTAGCTATAGAATTGCCATATGATCATGCAATCCCACTTCCAGATATATACCCAGAAGAATTGAAAGCAAGGACACAAACAAATATGTGCACACCAGTGGTCATAGCAGTATTATTCATTATTACTGAAAGTTGGAAGCAACCAAGTGTCCATCAACAGATGAATGGATAAGCAAATTGTGGTATATACATAAGTGGATTATTACTCATCTGAAAGAAGAAATGCAGTATTAGCTCATGGGACAACATGGATGAATCTTGAGGACCTTATGTTGAGTGAAATAAGCCAGTCACTGAAGGACAGATATTACATGACCTTACTGATATGACTTAAGCAAATAGAGCAGACTCACAGAGCCAGAGTCTGGAAGATAGGTTACCAGGTGATAGAGAGGGAGTAGAGTGTGGTGAATTGAGGCTCAACATGGGCAAGAGCTATGATAAGGTGGAAGGGGGTGCCTGGCAGTGGATGGGGGTGATAGTGATACAGTGATGTGAGGTGAACTCTGGGGATTTGTAGCTCTGTGGTTAAAACTACAATGGTGGGAATGTTCTTTTGGCAAATATGGCAGGGGAGGTTTACTGGTGCAGGGTTTTGGGTGTCAGGCATATGCAAGATAAAGCACACCTGAGGCAGGCTTCTATGGATTATGAAAGTGTTCACCTTGTCATAGTGTGTTATCTCAGTGGGTGGAGACCCACACAATAAACATGAAAACATTAAACTCTAATCCTGGGAAGTCCTTCTATGTTCTCAATGAGAGGGGCAAGAATCTCTCAAGAACATGGGCAGTTTCTAATAAAAGAAGACAGACCAATATGGTAAGCCCTCAATATTATTGCATGTAACTATGAACTGTATTCTTCAAAAACTGAAGTTGAGTGGTTACCATAGATTCTGAGGGGAGGAGGAAGGAAGAATAGCATAGATGGGACATTGGGGCATAGGGCATTGGAATTGTTCTGCATGATCATGCAATGATGGATACAAACCATTCTAAATTTGTCAAAACCTATAAAAGTGTATGGTACAAAATATAAACCAAAATGTAAATCAGTGATCATAGTTAGTAGCAATGCTTCATTATTTGTACATCAATTATAAAAAATGTACCTTTCACATGTAAAATGTTAATAATAGGCATAAGTGGGAGAGGGGGACTGGATATAGAAGAATCCTTTATATTTTACTTTTCTGTAACCTAAAGTTTCTCTGAAGATAAAGAAAATACAACATGATACTCAGAGAACATATGGAAGAAATTGACACTGTACATAAATGAAAACAGATTTTATGGTGAATGTGATGGGTAGGCTAATGTGTCAACTCAGCCAGGTAATTGTGTCCAGGTGTTTGGTCAAATAAGCTCTGGGCTAATTGTAATACAAGAGCATTTATGGACTTCCATCACCAGTGAATTTACTGCATGGATGGCTGATTATATCTGCATCAATCAGGGAGATTGCATCAGCAGTGAATGATGCTTTTATCCAATAAGTTGAATGCCTTAAAAGGGGCAGTGATTCCAACATTCACAGAGAATCTCCCAGCTCAACTTTGGACAGCCAACTTCTCCCAGAAACTTATCAAGGATGTTTCATTGGACTTTCATCAGAGCCCCTGGTTTGCATCCTGCCTGTGGAACCTGGGCTTGTGCATCCCCACAGTCGTGTGAGGGACTCATAAAATCTCATGTTATTGACAGATATCTCTGTTGATTCTGTTTCCCAAGAGAACCCTGTCTAATACTGCTTGATACCAGGAGTGGTTCTTGAGGAACAGAGTCTTAAACATGGGATGTCTGAGGTGGTTCTGGGAGTTTTGTAACTGGCTCTCTACTCTAATTGGACTCAAGGATACTAATGACTCCCTTTCCAATAATGAAGAGGTTGCTAACAGTTCATGGCATCAGCTAGCAATAGAGATATGCAAAATTGCATCACTGGATTCTCCTACTTCCATGTTTATAAGAAGCAAGGATATGGGTGGGAGTGTTTTCAATACCTTAGCAGAATTTTATGGAGTCAAAAGGTATAATGATGTTGGCTGGCTTCTTCTAGATACTCTGGTTACAGTTATAAAAGAAAGAGATGAGCTAAAGTCTTCAAATTTTAAACTTAAATGCTTCATGAATGATGTGAAAGTTGCTATGTGTGCCCTGAAAGAAAATCTTGTTTCCTGTAGTCACAGACTTGAGATATCTGAGAATCAAACCCAGATTCTCATTGTACGAGTAGCAGAATTACAAAGGAAACAAAAACCTCAACCCTGCAGGGTTTCTGCAATGAAAGTGAATGTATTGTTTGGAAAGGAGTGGAACCCCGAGGATTGGGATGGAGACATATGGGATGATGATAATATTGGTGGGGACATTGGAAACCTAAATTCTGCTGAGACTTTACCAGATAAACCTGCAATGGCCTGCTCCAGGGAGTCTGGACCTCCTTCTAGCTCTGAGGTGGGTACCAGCCAAACTCCAGCATGCACAGCCCAGCCTCCAGCCTGCCCTAGAGTCTGGACCTCCTCCCAGCCATGAGGCACATACCAGCCAAACTCCAGCATGCAACGCTCAACCTCCAGTCTGCCCTAGGGAATCTGCCTTCCAACCCCTGCCTGAAGAGATTAATCCTGTCTCACCAGAAGAAAATGCAAAGGAATGCCCTGAGGTCAGTAGCTTGCAAGACATTTATAATTCTTCTCCTTACTCATCCCCACCACCCATCTTGTCTTTGAGACCTATTATTAGACTAAAATCACAAAAAGTACCCAAAGGTGAAATACAAAGTGTGACCCATGAGGAAGTACGCTATACTCTGAAAGAACTGCATGAGTTTTCCAGCTTATATAGACAGAAATAAGGGGAATATGTGTGGGAATGGATACTAAGGGTATGGGATAATGGTGGAAGGAATATAAAGTTGGATTAGGCTGAATTTGTTGATATAGGCCCACTAAGCAGAAATTCTGGATTCAACACTATAGCTCGAGAGGTTAGAAAGGGCTCTAACAGTTTGGGTGGCTGACTGAAACATGGCCCAAAAGATGACCTAGCATGTCTGAGGTTGAGATGCACAATTTGCCCTGGTATAGAGTAGATGAGGGGATTCAAAGGCTTAGAGTGATTGGAATGCTTGAAGGATTTACCATTTGAGACCTGCCCACCCACCCCAGGAATGTTCAGAGGACACACCTTTAACCAGGACTGTGAGGAATAAATTTATTAGACTAATACCAACTTCTCTGAAGAGCTCTGTGGTTGCTCTTCTCTGTAGTCCAGTTATTATTGTAGGGAGGGCTGTAATGGAATTGGAATCATTATACATTATGGGGATGATCGGATCTCGGTCCAATAAAAGTCAAGTATCAGCAGTTAATTGCCAATGGCAAGGTGGGCATGGCTACTGCAATGAAAGGCAGATTCAAAGCAGCACTCAGAATAGTCTGAGTTGCATGGAGTTATGGCATTGGCTAAAAAATCATGAAGTACCTAGAAGTGAAATACATGAGCAGTCTACTAAATTTCTCCTGGATCTGTATAAACAGAAGAATTCTAGGTCAAGTGAACAAAACCCTAACTCAAATTACAGACTCAGAGAATCACGGCCCCTTAATCAATTCCCAGACTTGAGACAGTTTACAGACCCAGAGCCCCTTGAATGAGGAGAAAGCCAGTTCCCCTTGGGGAAGGAACCTGTTAAACTGCCAAAAATTTATACTGTTAATCTTTCTCCCACCTTTCCCCAGGGAGATCTATGGCCTTTTGACAGAGTAACTGTGTATTGGGGGAAAGGAAATGATCAGACACATTTCAGGGATTATTAGACACTGGCTCAGAAGCGACATTAATTCTAGGAGACTCAAAATGTCACTGTGGTCCACCAGTCAGAGTAGGGGCTTACGGAAGTCAGGTGATTGATGGAGTTTTAGCTCAGATCCATCTCACAGTGGGTCCAGCAGGCCCCTGGACCCATTCTGTGGTTATTTCCCCAGTCCAGAATGTGTAGTTGGAATAGATATACTCAGTAACTGGCAGAATCCCCACACTGGATCCCTTACTTGTAGAGTGAGGGTTATAATGGTTGGAAAGGCCAAGTGGAAGCCACTAGAACTGCCCCCACCAAGCAAGCAAAATAGTAAATCAAAGGCAATACCAGATTCCTGGGGGGATTGCAGAGATTAGTGCCACCATCAAGGATTTGAAGGATGCAGGGGTGGTGATTCCCACCACATCCCCATTCAACTCTCCTATTTGGCCTGTGCAGAAAACAGATGGATCTTGGAAGATGACAGTAGATTATCATAAACTTAACCGGGTGGTGACTACAATTGCAGCTGCTGTCCCAGATATGGTATCATTGCTTGAGCAGATCAACCCTTCTCCTGGTCCCTAGTATGCAGCTGTTGATCTGGCAAATGTTTTTTCTCAATTGCCATTAGTAAGGACCACCAAAAACCATTTGCTTTCAGCTAGCAAGGCCAGCAGTATACCTACACTGTCCTTCCTCAGGAGTATATCAATTCTCCAGCCCTATGTCATAATATTGTCTGCAGGGACCTTGATCATCTCTCCCTGCCAAGAGACATTACACTGGCCCATTATATTGATGATACCATGTTGGTAGGAACTACTGAGCAAGAAGTAGCAAACACTCCAGATTTATTGGTAAAGCATTTGCGTGAGAGAGGATGAGAGATAACTCCAACAAAAATACAGGGTCCTTCCACCTAGGTAAAATTTCTAGGTGTCCAGTGGTGTGGGGCCTGTCAAGATATCTATTCTAAAGTAAAGGATAAGCTGTTGCACCTGACCCCTCCTCTGACCAAAAAAGAGGCACAACACATAGGTGGCCTCTTCAGATTTTGGAGACAACACATTCCTCATTTGGGTGTGCTACTCTGGCTCATTTACCAAGTGAACAGAAAAGCTGCTAGTTTTGATTATGGATGGGAACAAGAGGAGGCCCTGTGACAGGTCCAGGCTGCTGTGGAAGCTGTACTACCACTTGCACCATATGATCCAGCAGATGCAATGGTGCTGGAAGTTTCAGTGGTAAATAAAGTTGCTGTCTGGAGCCTTTGGCTGGCCCCTGTAGGGGAATCACAATGCAGACCCTAAGGATTTTGGAGCAAAGCCTTGCCATCCTCTTCAGATAACTTCTCCCCTTTTTGAGAAACAGTTTTTGGCTTGCTACTGGGCCTTAGTAGAGACTGAAAACTTAACTGTAGGCCATCAAGTTACCATGAGACCTGAGTTGCCTATCATGAGATGGGTATTGTCTGACCCACCAAACCATAAAGTTGGGCATGCACAGCTGCACTCCATAATAAAGTGGAAGTGGTATATACGAGATAGGGCTCGAACAAGTCCTGAAAGCACAAGTAAGTTACATGAGTAAGTGGCCCAAATGCCCATGGTCACCACCCCTGCCATGTTACCTTCTCTTTCCCAACCCACAGTTTTGGCTTCTTGGGGAGTCCCTTACAATCAGTTGACTGAGGATGAGAAAACTTGGGCATGGTTTACAGATGGTTCTGCATGATATGCACATACCACCCAAAAGTGGACAGCTGCAGCACTGCAGCCCTTTTCTGGGACATCCTTGAAGGATAGAAGTGAGGGCAAATCCTCCCAGTGGGCAGAACTTTAAGAAGTACACCTAGTTGTTCATTTTGCTTGGAAGAAGAAATGGCCAGAGGTGCGTTTGTACACTGATTTATGGGCTGTTGCCAATGGTTTGGCCGGATGGTCAGGGAATTGGAAGGAACATGATTTGAAAATTGGTGACAAGGAAATCTGGGGAAGAAGTATGTGGATAGAGCTTTCTGAGTGGGAAAAAACATAACCATATTTGTGTCCCACATTAATGCTCACCAGAGGGTGACTTCAGCAGAGGAAGATTTCAATAATCATGTGGATAAGATGACCTGCTATGTGCCTAAAGCTCAGGCTCTTTCCCCAGCCACTCCTGTCATTGCCCAATGGGCTCATGAATAAAGTGGCCATGGAGGTAGGGATGGAGGTTATGCATGGGCTCAGCAACATGGACTTCCCCTCACTAAGGCTGGCTTGGCTACAGCCACTGCTGATTGCCCAATCTGCCAGGAGCAGAACCATACTCAGCCCCTGATACGGCACCATTCCTTGAGGTGACCAGCCTGCTACTGGTAGCAGGTTGACTACATTGTGCCACTTCCACCATGGAAGGGGCAGTGATTTGTTTTAACTGGAATAGACACATACTCTGGCTATGGGTTTGCATTTCCTGCATGCAATGCTTCTTTCAAAACTACCATCCGTGGACTTACCGACTGTCTTATCTACTGCCATGGCATTCCACACAGCATTGCTTCTGATCAAGGAACCCATGTCACAGCAAATGATGTGCAGGAATGGGTACATGCCCATAGAATTCACTGGTCTTCCCATGTTCCCCATCACCCTGAAGCAGCTGGATCAACAGAACGGTGGAATGGCCTTTTGAAGACTCAATTATGGTGCCAACTAGGTGGCAAAACCTTGCAGGGCTGGGGCAATGTTCTCCAGGAAGCTGTGTATGCTCTAAATCAGCATCCACTCTATATTTCTCCCATAAGCAGGATTCGTGTGTCCAGGAATCAAGGGGTGGAAATGGGAGTGGCACCACTCACTATTACTCCTAGTGACCCCCTTGGAAAATATTTGCTTCCTGTCCCTTCAACCTTGAGCTCTGCTGGTCCACAGGTTTTATTCCCAAAATGAGGAGTGCTGCCACCAGCAAACACAACAATGATTCCATTGAACTGGAAGTTAAGACTGCCACCTGGCCACTTTGGGCTCCTCTTACCTGTGAATCAACAGGCAAAAAAGAAAATTACTGTACTGGCTGGGGTGATTGATCCTGACTACCAAGGGGAAATAGGACTACATCTACATAATGGGAGTAAAGAAGAGTTTGCCTGGAATACAGGAGATCCTCTAAGGTGTCTCCTAGTACTGCCATGCCCTGTGATTAAAGTCAATGAAAAATTGCAATAAACCAATTCAAGCAGG
>JAQZBX010055939.1:0-18298 GCA_029593785.1 Cabassous unicinctus
ACTCAAACCTATATGTGATGCAAGAGTTTTTAGGTGTACTTCCAGAGACTGTATCCTCTGGCCCACCTATTTGCCAGCTGTGCCTGGAATCTCAGTGGAGCTGCAACTCCTACCCTACAGCTCAATGGACTCATCCAAGTAACCTGGCGAGGAGACGACAATGGGCAACAGCCATCCCAGGGAATGGAGAGGGCCTGCAACTGAAGGCAAGATAATCCCATCCACTATATCCATGGAATATAAGCCCTATCTCACTTGGAGATGGAGTGGACATCACCTTCCAAGTCCACTCAGGAATTGTGGGAGGAGTTGTGGACTAGATTGGAATTGGTGGTGTTGTGTTGTTGACATACTGTGATTCAAGCAATGGAAGAAATTGTAACAGTGAGGTGGAGTCAGTGGCCACTGGACATTTTTGCAGCAGGGAGAGGAGGGGCAGTTGAAATACTCGGGCTTTTTTGGGACTTTGGGGGTTGTCCTGAGTGGCGAAGCAGCGACGCATGTAGGCCACTTTCCATCAGAATATACCATGCAGAACTGGATGGGAAAGAGTGTGGTCTATGATGTGAAGTGTAGTCTATGCTCGGTGGCAAGGCCCCAGGATGTGTACATCCATTGCGGGTGTAGTATCACACAGATGGTGAATGGTTGTGTGGGGTGTTTTTGGGGGTGTGGGCGGTGGGGAGCATGGGAATCCCTGTAGTTTCTGAGTAATATTTGGGTAATCTAGGCACCTTTATAAAATGTATATATATATATAACAAATAACATTTATGTAAACAAATGCACATATATGCATATGTATTTATATATCATTTTACAAATAAAAAAATTTTAGAGGCTTCAGCGATATAAGTTTGAGTGGAATATCTTTTTCAAATAAATTATTAGAACTGATTTTCTTCCTAATTGTTGATGAAATAATGCTAAACTACTCTAACATGGAGAAAAATATTTAGTGGAAACCAAATTCTTCTCATGATTCTGACATTTTTTAATAATCACAAATTTAATTCAAGAATTTGGAGGAAATCATTGTTCATGACTTCATGATTGTTTACTGAATGATTAGGAAGCTCCAGGGATTGTTTCAAGAAAGCCTTTCTTGATTTTCTGAATATCTTTGTGTCGTTCTCTAGTGCAGTGAGATCATGATGTAGGTATCCATATAAATATGAGTGTTCTTATGTCATATTGTAATTTTTAGATAGAATTGGAAATAAATTCAAACTCACTCTTATGAATAGAGCAGAATCCATAGATACACACCCAAAAATGCTGGAACTCAGAATAAACAGCTCCCAAACTCAAAATTTCTCCTAAGGCTTATGAAAGTCTCTTCCCCCACAGGAGAGAAAAGTCACTGGCAAGGTCCATTTGTTGAAAAAGAGGGAGTCAACTATTCACAAGATATCATGGGGGAGAGGAATGGTTCATAAAAATAAGAACCTAGTCCATCAAGGAGAATGTACTGCCAACCATTCTATCCACAGTTGATTATAGAATTCAACAATGAATTTAAAAAAAAATGGATCACTTTAGAGAAATTGATATTTACAAAATTTCCTGTTTGACTCAAACCACCTTCTTTCCCTTTATCAATTTTTTAGTGATGGATATCACTCTTATATGAACATACAAAAACTTGTAATGAAGAGCAAAATACATGACCTTACAAAATAAAGGGGCATAAATCCTTACAGTGCACCTATGCACACATCACAAGGAGGAATTTGAATTGAGAATCATTATTTAAAACTTGGCCAGACCATCTTTCAAACACGATAAATAAGTATCAATGATGCCACACTTTTGTAGGCTTTTACTGACACCAAAAATATTTTTTTTTAAAAATCTTTTTCAATGAAAAACATTAAACCAATATTCTATTAATTTAATGTGTACATTCCCTGGTGATGGTATATGCACAGAGGCATGCAATGCTCTCCTCAATCATTATTGAACCCTTTCAGTGTTTCTATAATAATTTTAATAACGAAAGAAAATCTAGACACACAAAGAAGAAATTATTCACATCTCAAACTCTTTTCTGAAACTGCCATATATAGGTGTTATCCTGGGTGTCCTTGGAAAAAAAAATTTTGGTTATCTATCCATTCCTTTGATATATGATGGCATACCACATCATGTGGAGTAAGGCAGCAATGAATGGCCTTTTTAAACGTGTTTCAAAAGTCTTTAATATAAAATTATACACTGAAAGGCAAATAAGTTTGATAGAAAATGTAAATTTTAAAAGGGAGTGAAATTCGGTTAAATTTAATATAGTCAATGATGTGAAAGAGATAGTATGGCACAGACATTTATAAAGGAAAATAATTCATCAGATATAATGGAAATAAATTACAACAAAATTCTAATTATTATATTATAGGCAGAACATTCAGACATAATAATCTCTCAAGGCAATAAACAATTTTTTTTTTACCATGCAATTTCCATGAAGACATTTATTCTTTCTGAAGAAAAATTCCTCTTTGGGTATTGCCAATATCCCATTGGCACAAATTAGCTCACATAACAAGATCACTAGGAATACCATCATCTTTCCAACCAGAGACACTCAGAGTAATCGAATCAAAGGGCAGAGCAAGAAATTAGAATAGAATGAGAAACTATTGTCATCTCAATGGAGTGCCAAGATTATAAAAAATCAGCAGATACCAGATACATCATATTTTAGTGCTGTAGACTAAATATTTGGAACTCGGTGCCATAGAGGATGGGATATTTGGAAAAGACAGCCTCAGGAGAAAAGGCACTGCTGAAAATAGAAAAGAAAGAGAGGAAAGGAATCCTGGAGAAAGGAAACTGCACTGTAGTTCTAAAAATTAGAATAAAATGAAAAAAAAAATCCACTAGCCAAAACAGGACTATGTGGAAAAATTTAAAACTCAAGAGTCTTTAAAACACACGAACCATATACACACAGTTTTCCAGACATGTTGAAGGCAGGGCTTGAAAATTAGTTTTAAACTTATGATAAGGTCAGTAGCTAGGGGGAAATAATATCATGATTTTTTATCATGATGTAAGAAATATTCCTCCACAGTGTTGTGTGGTGCTGGAGGGAAGTGCTATGGATATGCAGAATGAGTGCATAAATGTTAATTTACAGATTCTGTTAAAATATATGTATTTACAGAAACAATAATGTGGCAGTTTGGAGTTGAAAAGTAGACACAACTCAGAGGAGATGGATAGTCTGTCATAAGCAAATTTGTTGAATTGAAAAAAAAATCTAATTTTACAGTACTCAGTAAAATATAATTTTAAAAGAATGGTTAAATATCTATTATCGTCTACTAATAACTCTTCACTTAGGGAGAAAGAATTTTTCCACACTCTGTCAATGCTAATTGAAAATGAAATATTTAACCCTTTTAAATAGTAAATTCCTTAAAATTAAGAGGCTTCAGTGATATGAGTTTTTGTGGAATGCGTTTTTCATATAAATTTTTGAACCTGATTTTATACCTAATAGCTACAGAAATAATATTAAACTACACAAATTGGAGTTAAATAATAGGAGGAAACCAAATGCTTCTCAGTGATTCTTCCATTTTTTAGTCATTACAAATTTAAATCAATAATTATGAGGAAATGATTTTAGATGACTTCATGATTGTTTACACAATGGTTAGGAGACTCCAGGCTTTGTTTTAAGAAAACCATTCCTGATTTACAGGGTATCTTTGTGTCATTCTCCAGTGCACTCTGTTTGTGATGCATGTATCCATATATATATATGTGTTCTTATGCCATTTTGCAATTTTTTATAAAGAATTGAAATAAAATCAAATTCTTTCTTACAAAAAGTGGAGAATCCACAGATACACAAACAAAAAACCACTGGAACTAAGAATAAACAGCTCCCAAACTCAAAATTTTTCCTATGGCTTGTGAAATTTTCTTCCCACACAGGAGAGAAAGCAGATTGGTAAGGACCATTATTTGACAAAGAAACAGTCAACTATTCTCAAGATATCATCAGGGAGAGGAATGCTTCAGAAAAGTAAAGACAGATTCAATCAAGCATAATGTACACCATCCATTTTATGCACACGTGATTATACAATCCAACAATGAAAAAAAAAGGGACCACTTTAGAGAAATAGCTAATTACAAAATTTCCTTTTTGCCTCCTACCACCCTCTGATACTTCATCAATTTTTTAGCGATAGTTATCATTCATACATGAAGATACATGAACTTGTAGTGAATAGGAAAACACATGACCTTACAATATAAAGGAGCATAGCCCCTTACAGGGGACCCCTGCATGCATTCCAAGGTGGAACTTGAATTGTGTGTCATTTTTAAAGCTTGGCCAGATCATCTTGCAAACATGCCTAATAAGTATGGATGATGCTGCACCTTTTGTTTACATTTTCTGACATCACAAATATTTTTTGAGACACATCTGTTTTAATGATAAATTTTAAACCAATATCCAAATTACACAATATGCACCTTCTGTGGTGATTGGTATATTCACAGAGGCATGCATTCCTCTCTTCAATATTAAACCCATTCAATATTATAAAATAATTATAATAAAGAAAGAAAATCCAGAAGACCAAGGAAGAAATTATTCACCTCTCAAACCTTTTGTTGACACTGCCATATGTAGATGTTTTCTGGGTGTTCTTGAAAAATTTTTTTTCGTTATCTATGCATTCCATTGATATATGATCACATAACACATCATGTGGAGAAAGGTACCAATGAATGGCCTTTTTAAATGTGTTGCAAACATCTTTAATATAAAATTATATACTGAAATAGATATAAGATTGACTGAAAATATTAATTTTACAATGGAGTTAAATATGGTTGGATTAATTTAGTCAGTTATAAAAGAGATAGTGTGGCACAAAGACTTATAATTGAAAATAATTTGTCTGATATGGAGATAAATTTTTAAAAAATTCTAATTACTATATTATAGGTGGAAGATTCAGATGCAATAATCTCTCAATGCATGAAATATTTTTTCCATGCAATTTCCATTATAGCATTTATTTATTTATTTATTTTTTGAGTAAAAAATTCCTCTTTGGGAATTGCCAATATCCCATTGGCACAAATTCAAACACATAACAAGATCACTAGGAAAACCATCATATTTCCAATAAGACATACTCAGAACAATGGAATCCAAGGATATTGGAAGAAATGAGAATAGAAGGAGAAACTATTGTCATCTCAATGGAGGGCCAAAATTTTAAAAGTCACCAGACACCAGATTCATCAAATTCTAATGGTGCAGACTAATTAATTGGAACTCGGGATCATGGAGGATGGGATCTTTGGAAAAGACAGCATCAGGAGAAAAGGCACTGCTTAAAATAGAAAAGAAAGAAATGACTGGAATCCTGAAGAAAAAAAAATTGCACACTAACAATATAAATTAGAATTAAAAGGAAAAAACAAAGCACTACACAACTCAATATATGTGGAAAATTAAAACACAAGGGTTTTTAAAAGAGACACAATGAATACACACAACTTTCCAGACATGTTGAAGGCGGGGCTTGGAAAATAATTTTCAATATATTGTATGGTCGGTGGCTAGGGTTAATAAAGTCATGATATTTTATCATGATGCAAGAAATATTCCTCCTCAATGTCATGTGATGATCAAAGACAGTTTTATGTGTATGATGATCAACTACATATTTGTTTTGTTTATTTACAGATTCTGTTAAAAAACGTGTATTTACAAAACCAAGAATGGAGCAGATTGGAGGTGAAAACATGATATAACTCAGATTAGGATGATAGTCTCTCATATGCAAAATTGGTGTATTTAAAAAACAAAAAATATTTTAAAGTACTCGGTAAAATACAATTTTAAAAGAGTGGTTAAAAATCTATTATCATCTACCAATATACATTTACTTAGAGAGAAAGAATTTTTCCACACACCGTGTCAATGCTAATTGGAAATGAAACTTTTTACCCTTTTAAGCATTAACTTATTTAAATTTAAGAGGCTTCAATGATATGAGATTTTGTGGAATGCCTTTTTCAAATAAATTTTTGGATCCTGTTTTCTTCCTAATTGTTGATGAAATAATGTTAAACTACTCAGACTTGGGGGAAAATAATCAGAGGAAACCAAATTCTTCTCAGTGATTTCTCCATTTTTTAATAATCACAAATTTATTTTGATAATTCAGAGGAAATCATTTTACATGACTTCATGATTGTTTACTGAATGGTTAGGAGACTCCAGGTTTTATTTGAAGAAAGCCTTTCTTGATTTTCTGGATATCTTTGTGTCATTCCCCAGTGCAGTGAGATTGTGATATAGGTATCCATATATATATATATATATGCCATATTGTAATTTTTTAGAAATAATTGGAAATAAAATCAAACTCATTCTTACAAAGAAAGCAGAATCCACAGATAAACAAATAAAATGCTGGAACTCAGATTAAACAGCTCCAAAATTCAAATTTTCTCCTATAGCTTTTGAAAGTCTCATCCCTCATGGTAGAGAAAAGTCACTGGTAATATCCATTAGTTTGCAAAGAGGGAGTCAACTATTCACAAGAAATCATGTGGGGGAGGAATGGTTCATAAAAATAAGGACCTAGTCCATCAAGGAGAATGTACTGCCATCCATTCTATGCACACGTGATTATAGAATTCAACAATTAAAAAAAAAACTAAAAAGGTAAATGTCATAATTCAACATGGAGTTTGACGATGCCAGGAACAATCCAAAGAAAGATTGGGATCAGGGGACTTCATTCCATAAGGAATGCAGGCAAATTTATTTAGTCTGAAGCTCCTTTTTATATTACAAAGCTGATTTAAAAAAGTAGGAAGTTCTTCACTAGTTTCTCAGCTTGGTGCGTGAGAGCACTACCTGTTTCTGAATTCCCAATCTTTCTTGGGAATTCAGACAATAGCATCTGTGTGGTGAGTTCATTCTGCTCTGCCTTCTCCCACTGATATCTGCAGTATGCAGTGTCTTCGGAGACATTTACTAATGTTTCTCTGCCAGCAAGCATGCTTTTTGAATGCTCAACCCTTTATTCTCTGACTCTCAGCATCTTCTCCAACAATTCCCCCTTTTTCATTTTTTTGCCCAGGATGACTGTGCCTGTCTTAGGTTGACCTCCTCTGAAGGTCTTACCCATCATTGGCCACCAGCCAAGCTGCAATGGACAGAGGTTCGAGAGTCAAGGGTTTTAAGCAGAATCAAGTTATTGGCATGGCTGGTCTTTTCAGCCCTATTAATGTGGGACAGCAGGGCATTGCGAATGCCTCCTAATACAGTTAAGAGTAGCAGAGCACCAATGATCACCACACCAATGTTAGCAAGTACAGAGGTTGAGTTCCAACAATGTAAGGGGTTTATTTTATTCAATTGATCTGTCACTGATTGCCATAATTGACTACCTGGAAGCGTAGTAAGTTGATTCTGAGAAATGCACAAAATCCTTTTTTGTAAATCTGCAATTTCTATAGATAAATTTGTGTGATGGCCTATTAAATGATTTTTAATTTTTCCCCATTCATAATGGGAATCATTGTATGGGAGAGGAGAGATTCAAAAAGCACTTTCATTCGAATCACATTTCAAACCTTCTTTTAAATTTAGATTATAGACCTGATCTCCCATTTGTTTAACAGCCATCTCTAAGTCATTAAGCCTATTATTATTATTTTTTTAAAGATTTATTTATTTTATTTTATTTATCCCCCCCTTGCTGCTTGTGCTGCTGTGTCCATTCACTGCATGTCCTCTCCGTGTCTGCTTATCTACCCCCTGCCGTGAGGCCCCGCCGCACCAGCCCACGGTGCCACGCGAGCCAGCCTGCCCTCACAAGGAGGCACCAGGAAGCGAACCTGGGGCCTCTCACATGGTAAATGGGTGCTCCATCCATTGCACCACACCCGCTTCCTGCCGTGAGGTTGCTGCATCAGCCCACGGCACAGCTCAGGCCAGCGTGCCCTCACAAGGAGGCCCCAGGACATGAACCCGGGCCTCCCATATGGTAAACGGGGGCTCTATCCACTGAGCCACACCCGCTTCCCCAAGCCTATTATTAATTTTTTCATCTATATATGCTTGACTATGCCATAGCTCACTAGCATTATGATGCCAATTTTTAACATATTGGTGTGTTTGGATATTCTCAGGTAGGGCAGTTCCTGCTACAGCAGCATCGGTAATAATACCTATAAGCCCTAATACAGCAGCTATAATTAATCCAATTAAACATCTGGTTCTTTTCAAATAATGATATAGAAAGTGCAAAAGGATTTGGCTCTCAGGGGAAGACTGCCAGCAGTGATTCTGGCAAACCAAAAGCCATATTCCACGATGCTGTCATCCTATTAGAACTACAGTAGAATTCTCCTGTAAAACAGACTTTGATACACAAGTATAAAGAGAGCAATTGCTGCAGAAAAACCGTGTTTGACTAATGCTCACTATTCCAACTATAAAAACAATGGGATCCCATACACACATTTTATGATGTGAACTACCGTTCCAATGTAGGGTAGTATTCATTGGTCTTTTCTTCCCAGTTAATGTATAAGTAGGGGCTAATCCCAAAAATACTTTCCATAAATTCTTTTGTTTTTTTCTGGAACTGTTATCCCAAGGGGTGGGGATCAATCATCCCTGATTGATCCTTGGAATTTTCTTATTGCTAGTTAAATTAGGTCCATTTCTTGACCATGGATATGGATGGGATTCAGAGACAGATACAATAGTTTGATTAATTCCACTCCAACTAACTCCAGTGTAATTGCCATTTTCCGGGACTGGCAACCCCACAGGGGTGCCTACCTAAACTATTTCATAGGAATCATTAAAGACACTTAGTTCACTTTCCATTTGGCATTCATGCCAACCTTCCTCTTCAGTTTGTCTGGAAAAGTAACAAGTAGAGTTTTGAGATTTGTAACTGGAAACATTATAGGATGGGAATAAAATGATTTTAATTAAGGTTTCATTTGTTAAGGTCACAACCACAGTCCAATTTTCAATTGACATGCATGGTGGTTGTGGCCCAATGCAGAGTGGCCGAACAAGGAAAGGTAAAGTCAGATTACTTATGGGTTTTCCTTCTTCATTTTTGAGGAAAGGTAATCTTTTATCAAAAGGTCCAGGAAATTCTGAACTGCCATTTAAAAAAACTGAAAATGATGGATCTCCCCATGTAAGTACTCTTATAAGTGGAGGATTAGGTATATATGCCCAGTATTTAAAATTATTAGCTCTCATCCCCAATACTTGCATGATCAATAGAACTGTCATCCAGAAGATCTTCATTATGGCTCTCACTTGAGTCTGTTTCTCTCTGTTTCAGTCTATGTTTTGGCAGCCAAATGGAGACGTTGGAATCTGTAAACACAAGAGGATACCCTTGTCCCCAAATTTTTACCCATCCTTTTTTCCATTGACCAGCTTAACATCTTTCCAATATATAGGTTGATGCATTCTTTTTGCTAGGTTGCCAATGCACTTCTGCAGGAGTGCAATTTTTTAACTGTTGATAAACATTTAGAAAATTCAATGTATATAAGGATTTATTTAATTGATCATGATGGTTTATGATACCATCACCATTTCCTCCTTTTTATTTTTGAAGCATATATTTTAAGGTTTGATTAACACATTCTACAATAACTTGTCCTGTAGGGTTATACAGGATACCAGTGACATGGATAATATCCCAAGTAGCACAAAAACCTGTTAATGAATGACACATATAAGATGGACCATTATCTGTTTTAATTTGCAAAGGAATACCCATGATAGCAAAACACTGCCAAAGATGAGGTTGCACAGTGGTAAACTTTTCACTAGTATGTGGTGTTGCCCAGAGAAAATGAAAATTAGTATCAATAGTGACATGTACATATTTGAAATGTCCAAAAAAGGGAACATGTGTAACATCCATTTGCCAAAGTGCATTAGGTTGCTCACCTCACAGATTCACACCGGAAGGTATCAGAAAATTATGAATTGGTCCACATGTGGGACAAGAGTGAATAATATGTTTGGCTTGTTCTATAGTAAGATCAGGAAATTTATATTTCAAACCTTTGGCACTCACATGAGTGTTGTTATGAAAATCAATAGCAGTTTGTATTGGAGCAACTAATTTATCTACTATGTCATTAGCAGTTGCCAAAGGACCAGGCAAATGAGAATGGGATTGAATATGAGTGATAAAGAAAGGGGAAGCGTGATTTTGTACAAGTTGCAGCAAATTAAAAAACATTAATGAAAGTTCATCATGAGGTACAATATGAGCAATTTCTATGTGAGACAAAACTTGGCAAACATAAACAGAATCAGAGCAATATTGAGAGGGTCTGAGACGGTTTGTAACAATTTTATTACATCATCAAGTTCTGTTTTTTGTGCTGAGGTGTAAGGTGTTTGCCAGACCTGTTGATGGTGTGGTCCATTAAAACTGGCCCGGCCATTACTGCTCCCATCAGTAAAATATGTGTCAGCATGCAGAAGAAGATGGTTTTTAGTAATGGAAGGTAAGACCCATGAAGTACGTTTCTAAAACTGTAATAATTTAGAAGATGGAAAATGATTATCAATAATGCCAATGAAATCACTTAGAGCAACTTGCCAGGAAGAGCTCACTGTAAATAAATGAGTAATTTCTTCCTTATACATAGAACATTAAATACAGTCTGGATCTCTGCCTATAAGTTGGCACAAATGAGCCCTGCCTTTTCTGATCAAATGGGAAATTTTATCAACATAGGAATATAAAATTTTTAGGGATTTGTTAGACAAGAAAAGCCATTCTAATATCCTGTCTTGACAAAAAAGTCCGGTAGGAGAATATAAATTAGGAAAGATGATTAATTGAATAGGTTTGGCAAGATCGACCCATGTTAATTGACCTTCTTGTATTATTGGTTCTACTAATTGTAACTCAGCTTCGGCTTCAGGAGTAAGAGTTCTAGGACTCAAAGTGTCTGAATCGCCAATCAAAGTGTCAAAAAGATATGAAAGGGCATAAGTAGGAATTCCTAACATGGGGCAAATCTAATTAATATCCCCCAACAATTTTTGGAAGTCCTTAAGGGTAAGCAGTTTATCTCGATGAATTTGTAATTTCTGAGGAGCTACTGTATTAGAAGTTATTCAAAAACCCAAAATAGGTAAAAGGAGTTTCTCTCTGAATTTTTTCTTCCACTACTTGTAATCCAAAATGTGAAAAAATTTGTAAGCAAAACTGAAACAAGTTTTGCAATATATTCATGCTGGGATGAGCAAATAAAATATCATTCATATAATGAATTATTAAAGCAGTTGAATATTTTTCACAAATCCTTTGTAAAGGTTGATTTGCAAATAATTGACAAGGTTTGGCTATTCAACATATCTTGTGGTAACACATGCCATTGAAATCTTTGTCTAGGACTTTGATTATTAAAGGCAGGAATTGAAAAGGCAAATATTTCCCTATCTTTAGGATGTAAAGGAATAGAAAAAAAAACAATCTTTTAAATCGATAATAACCAAAAACCAATCCTGAGGTATCATAGAGCGCTGCGGCAGGCCAGGTTGAAGGGCTCCCATAGGTTGAATTACTTTGTTTCTCTTAGATCTAAGATCTAAGATCTAAGATTTACCATTTCCCAGATTTCTTTTTTTATAACAAATACCAGTGAATTCCAAGGGCTAGTGGAGGGTTCTATATGACCAGGTTTTAATTTTTCTTGAACCAAAGATTGAAGGGCTTCAAGTTTTTCTTGTGAAAGGGGCCATTGATTTACCCATATGAGTGTTTGAGTTAACCAATTAAGAGGCAAAGTGAAACCCTTTTTACTAATGGCCCTTATTATAAATTTGATTGATCTGCATTAGTATAACCCCAGCCTTGATGATCCCCAGGTTTACAGGTTTGCCCAAATTGCATTTGATCCATAATATTATTAACAGTCAGAAAGAGTAGGGATATGTATATATGCTCCACATTGATTTAAAAGATATCTGCCCCATAAATTTAATCCCACATCAGCAACAAAAGATTGTAAGGTGGACTTTTGCCCTTCTGGACCTATAATATGAAAATTTTTTGTAGTTTGATAAACATCAGTCATGGTTCCAATACCAGTGAAAACCATAGGATACTTTTGTTATGTCCAAGTTTGAGGCCAATGGCGTTCAGCTATAATGGTGACATCAGTTCCGGTATCTACTAATCCTAAAAAAACTTTCCCATTAAGAGTTATAGTTACTTCAGGTCTTTCATCTCCTACAAACATTTGCCAAAAGACCCTATGGCCTGTTGACCCAAAGCCACCAGTTCTTTTGAAAGGAAGTGCAGAAGGTTTGTTATAAGGAAGAAAAAGCAATTGAGCAAAATGGTCACTATTAACTATTTGTACTTGCCCCAGGGACTGTACCTTAACTTTAATTTCTCCCTGATAATTCTCATCAACTCCCATTTGAACCAAGAGTCCTTTTTGAGTCAAACTACTTCTCCCAACTATTATCCCTACTGAATTTTTTGGAATTGGGCCTTTAACTCCTGTAGATATTGTTTGGATGCCCATTGATTGTGTTATTAATTTGGTTTCAGCACTTGGCAAATCTACAGCAGAACTTCCCTTCATTGCCACTTTTAATTTGGTAATGGGAGTGAGTGATTCCTCCCATTGCTGACAGGATATTTCAGTGGGAGGCTCATATTGTTTGTCTGTGGGCCCTGAGCTAGTCCCACATAAAAGTTTCCTGAATAGGTGATTGAGTTTCCATCTCCATAAAATCGGGATTTACATTCCCTACCCCAATGGAACCCTTTCTGGCAAATCGAGTATTTTCTTGATGGGTGGGGACATAACTCATTTCTCTTTTGAGTCCTGAATCAGGGAGCATTCTGCACTGTGTCTGAAAATGTCCTGTTCTCCCACATCGATAACACACTCCCTTTTTTGTTTGACCCTTGCCCAGGTGTGCTTGAGCCATGGCAGTGGCCAGAATGGCCATCTGATGAGTATAAGACCCATATCCTGACAAGCTTTAACATAATCAGGTAATGACCCACCAGCTGCTTTTATAGATCTTATAGCTTTTTGCATTCATTATTGGCAATATCAAAAGTGAGGGTTAAAAGGATAAAACCATGAGCTTCAAGAATTTACACAGTTTTTAAAACAACATCAGAGAGCCTAGCCATAAATTCCACATATGGCTCATTAACCCCTTGAATTATTTTTGAAAATGACAGTGTAGGTTGGCCAGGAGGTGCAATTTTCATCCATGTAGCTAAACAAGCCTTCCTAAACTGAACAATAGCTACTTCATTATACTGCAACTGCCGGGGTATACTCATCCAATTACCAGTACCCAAAAGTTGATCAAGAGTTATTGGAACAGGAGGGTTTTAAGCTGCATTGCACCTGGCCATTTGTGTAGCTTCATCTGTCCACCATGTTTTAAATTGTAAAAATTAAGCAGAATTTAAAACTGTACAAGCTAGCATTTCCCAGTCCCATGGAATTAGTCTATCTGTTTGAGCCAGCCCTTTGATAACACCAAGAGTATAAGGGGAGTTAACCCCATATTGGGCACAGACTTGTTTTAATTCTTTCAGCAGTTTAAAAGGTAGCAGTTTGTACTGAAATTCCAAACCTCCCTGAGGGTTAGCTTGATCAGGGGGTAGTTGGGATATAGTTACAGGAACCTGTGCCAACATTTGAAGGGATTCGGGATCTCCAGCACTTCTGCCCTGTGCAATGCATCTCATGAGAGGTGATGAAGCATGGGTGTTAGGAATCATTACATGATTAGTACACGGATTATTATCAAAACCATGAGAAAATATAGTAAAAGGGTTACTGGGAGGTGGAAGAGAGGGGAAGGAGCAGGGTTCCCAGAATCTTTAGTAGAAGTTTTCTTAAATATACCTGAATCCACATGATTAGTTTCCTGTTCCTTAGTTAGGGTAAGATAGAAAGGCTGGACAGAAAAAGCAGCTGGCTGATTTAAAAAACTAGTGCTAGTTCTCTTAATATGGCAGAAACAGTCCTCCTGATCAGGAGTGCAACCTTCTGGAACTTCAAAACTCCCTTCATTTAAAACAGGCTCTTGAGTTCTATCATCAACACCTTTTTTATGAATAACATTTTCATTATCCTCTTCTTCAGATTGTAGAGGATCTAAGGCAATGGCTATTTGATGACAGGAGCCCATACTTGAAGAGAAACTGTTTCCCCTTTTGATAAGCTTGCCACAATCATTTCATTACTAGTTTCCATTGTTTCAAATTTAATACATTCCACCCTTGTGGCTGAAACCAGTAACAATGTTTATGTACAAGAGAAAAGAGTTCTAGTAACTCGTGGGTCGTCACAGATACCGCTGTATTCTTTAACAGGGGTCTTTAAAACTTTGGAATATTCCTCAAATCGAGTTGACTGATTTCCCATTACCCTGACTATCAAGATTATTTGGCTCAGAACATAAGATTCAAGGACCGTCCAACCCAGCAACAACAGTCCTTACTTCCACAGCACTGATCCAGAGAAAAAGACGGTGAGAAAAGACTAGTCATGCCCCATGTTGGGTGCCATCTGTTGTAATTCAATGTGGAGTTTGACAATGCTGGGAAAAATCCAAAGAAAGATTGGGATCAGGTGACCTCATTCCATGAGGAATACAGGCAAGTTTATTTAGGCTGAAGCTGCTTTTTATATCTCAAAGCTGATAACAAAAGTAGGGAGTTCTTCACTAGTTTCTCAGCTTGGTGCATGAGAATGCTACCTGTTTCTGAGTTCCCAGAAAATCTTTCTTGGGAATTCAGACAATAATATCTTTGTGGTGAGTTCATTCCGCTCTGCCTCCTCCTTCTGATATCTGCAGTATGCAGTGTCCTTGGAGACATTTACTAATGTTTCTTTGCCAGCAAGCATGCTTTTTGAATGCTTAACCCTTTATGCTCTCACTCTCAGCATATTCTCCAATAGGAAAATTTTAGAGAAATAGGTAAATATAAAATTTCCTGTTTGACTCACACCAACCTCTTCCCATTCATCAATTTTTTAGGGACGATTATCATTCATACATGAACACACAAAAACTTGTAGTGAAGAGCAAAACACATGATGTTACAAAATAAGGGGGCATAACTACTTACAGGGAACCTATGCACACATCTCAAGTAGGAAAATGAATTGTGAATCATTTTTTAAAACCTGGCCAGACTGTCTTTGAAAAACGACTAAGTATGAATGATGCCACAATTTAGTGTGCTTTTTCTGACATCAACAGTATTTTTTAAAACAAATCTATTTCAATGATAAATATTAAACCAATATCCTATGTATCCAATGTATAGATTCCCTTGTGATTGGTATGTTCACAGAGGCGTGCATTGCTCTCTTCAATCATTATTAAACCCTTTCAATATTTCCATAATAATTATAATAAAGAAAGAAAATCCAGATGAACAAAGAAGAAATTATTCACTTCTCAAAACCTTTGTTGACAGGGCAATGTAGAGATGTTTTTCCGAGTCCATGAAAAAAAATTTTTGTTATCTATCCATTCTATTGATAAATGATCAAATACAGCATTATGTGGAGAAAGGAAGCAAAGAACGGACTTCTAAAACGTGTTGTAAATATCTTTAATATAAAATTATACATTGAATTGGGTATGATTGACAGAAAATGTAAAATTTTAAAGGGAGTAAAATTTGATTAGATTTAATATAATCATTGTTATGAAAGAGATAGTATGGCACAAACACTTATAAAGGAAAATAATCAGTCTGATATAATGGAAATTAATATAAACAAATTTCTAATTATTTTATTCCAGGAGTAACTTTGGGCATAATAAATTCTAGGCATGAAATAATTTTTTTTAATCAAGAAATTTCCATTGAGGTATTCATTCTTTCTTAGAAAAAAATTCCTCTTTGGGAATTGCCTATAACCCTGGGCACAAATTCCCACACATAACAAGATCACTAAGAAAACCATCCTTTTCCCCACCAGAGACATTCATAACAATGGAGTCCAAGGGCAGAGCAAAAAATGAGAATAGAATGAGAAGCAATTGTCTTCTCAACGGAGGACCAACATTATCAAAAATCATCAGACACCAGATACATCCATTTAAGTGCTGAAGAGTAAGTATTTCATACTCAGGGATATGGAGGATGGGATCTTTGGAAAAGGCAGGTGCAGGAGTGTAGGCATTGCCAAAAATATAAAGGAAAATGAAGAATGGAATGCTGGAGAAAAGAAACAACACTCTAGTTTTTAACATTAGAATGAAAAAGAAAAAAATCCACTAGACGACTCAGTACTATGTGGCAATATTTAAAACAAAGGACTCTATAGATCAGACACACAAAATACACAGACGTTTCTAGACATGTTGAAGGCAGGGATTGAAAACTAGTTTTGAACATACGGTATGTTCTCTGGCTAGTGGGAATAATGTCATGATATTTTATCATGGTGTAAGAAATATTCCACCACAATGTCATGTGATGCTCGAAGAAAGTTTTAAGAGTATGATGATCAAGTGCATAAATGTTTTGTTAGTTTACTGATTCTTTTAAAAAATGTGTATTTACAGAAACAAGAATGGGGCAGTTTGGAGGTGAAAACTAGATATAACTTCAGATTAGGATGAAAGTCTGTAATATCCAAATTTGGTGTATATAAAAAAGAAAAAGTTTTAAGTACTCAGTAAAATACAATTTTAAAAGAATGGTTAAATATTTATTATAATCTACTAATAAAACTTTACTTAGAAAGATTTTTTCTTCACAGTGTATCAATGCTTTTGGAAATGAAACTTTTTAGCCATTTTAAATAGCAAATTCTATAAAATTAAGAAGCTTCAGTTAAATGACATTTTGTGTAATGCATTTTTCAAATAAATTCTTGGAACCGATTTACTTCCTGATTGAGGATGAAATAATGTTAAATTAATCTAACTAGGAGAAAAATAATCAGAGGAAATGAAATTCTTTTCAGTGATACCTCCATCTTTTAATAATCACAAATTTAATTCAATAATTTGAGGAAATCATTTTACATGATTTCATGATTATTTACTGAAAGGTTAGAAGGCTCCAGGTTTTATTTCAAGATAGCCTTTCCTGACTTTTTGGATATCTCTGTCGTCATTTGTCCCGTCCTGTGGGACAGTCAACTGGGGCTCAGGACCTGTGAAGAAAAGAATGGTATGGGACAAGGAGACGCGAAGAATGACAGCAAGACAGGATTCTGATCAAGCTGCAAAGGTTTATTGAAAAGGCAGGGTATATATACTCTGAAGGAAGAGGGTGAGGATTGGAGGACCTAAGGACGGGTGGCAGTTTGGGATTGGTGACTGCTGTTGCTAGGGTAGGTGGCAGAAATGCTTTTGGCACGAACTCTCTAACTTCCTTGAAGAAGGCTAATAATAGCTTAGCTGTTCTTTTGTCTCAGCCCTGGCGGCCATGTTACATGTCACCGGTGCTGCTGACAAGGTGCATAATATGAGTGCTAACATGAAGGTCCCCAACATCTCCTCCCTTTGTATTTCAAAAGGAAGGAGGAAGGATGCTGAATGGGCATCCTTTTGGCATTAACCTGCTGGGGGAAACAGAGGCCTCGACTGATTTTGGGGGGACTGTGCCTGTCTTAGGTCAGGACTGTGCTGAACGGCTGCTGGATCTTACCCGTCGTCGGAAACCATGGCAGCAATTGGCCGGGCCCCTGTCTTAGGTTGACCCAGTGGCTTTGCCACAGGAAAAGAGAGGAGGGGTCCAGTTGCCCGTTACTGGCTAACCAGCCCAGTGCCCACCGAGGCATATTTCTCAAGGAGCTCAAAAATGGCCTTTTATTGTTTGGGCCCTCCTTTGCAGTGCTTTGCCTCGCACCCAGCGGTACCAACCATAGCATAAGCTAGGAGCAAGTTTTTGAGTAGCATGCTGTTCCCGTAGGAGGGGGTTTACATACCTTCTGGGTAAGTAGCACTCAGGTTTTCTGGATCTATACCTTGGTCAGCGAGGTGAAGTCGGTGATAATGTATTTGAATGGGCCTGCTTAAGGCAGAATTAATCTGATCTTTAACTAGCTGTATTATTTTTTTTTTATGGCCCAGGGTGCAAAGGATAATATAAGGAATAGGGTTACTAGGGGGCCTAGTACTGGGAGGAGATAAGGGAGGATTCCATTGAATCCCCAAGAAAGGTTTGCTTGGGTTTCTCTTTCTCTCTTTCGCTTTGCTAGTCCCTCTCTAAGTTGGGCCATGTTG
>JAQZBX010055940.1:0-18301 GCA_029593785.1 Cabassous unicinctus
GTACTTTGTTTCCGCAACCCTGAGAACCTAAGACGCTGAGGTGCTTTTCTGTGGCAGTGGATTGTCTTGAACCCTCACAGTAGCAGACCGTTCCAGGGTTGACACTGCAGTTGGGACCCAGAGACGCTCGTTTCCCCTCAGCCGCCTCCCTGCATCGACACCATGTCTGCAGGGACCTGGAAAAATCACTTACGGACGTGTTCATCTTTAGAGTCCCTTCAGGTCAAGCCAAAGAGCTTAAGTTCTGTTTAAAAAAGTAAATAAACAGACACTATTGATAGTGAGAGGGAGACGCTAAGCTAATCGGCCATTCCATTCTGAAAAGCCTCTGTGATATACGCCTGACTCCCTGAGAGAAACAGAAAGCTGCAAATACTTTGTCTTGCAGACAATGTGCATGCTTGCTCTCTTTCTCACACACACACACACACACACACACACACACACACACACACACACACAATCTCTTGGTGGGACCATTACGTAGGTAGAACTGGATCCTCAGCTCTTTTTAAGGCAAAGAACTACCTGGAAAGATTCTTTTTTTAAAATTCTGTCAATATACTGATTATTATGTGGTACGCTGGGGCTAATCTAAAGTCCTAAGGAAAAAACAAGACACTCTGAGCTTCAGCTGGTAAAATGGATTCTTTTGATCATCTCTTACAACTTCTTTTAATAAAACAGAAGCGTTACAACTTCCTTGAGGTCTGTATCTGTACATACACTGCCAGGAACCTTGGAGTTAAGTTTTGACTGCACTCAAGTAGCTCTTTCTCCCACAGCTGGGGTTTCTGGTAGAGACCTCCCGCCCAGGCTTCTCTTTCAAGTGGAGCTCTTACCTCTTTTCTTCCTGAGGTAAAGATTTCTTTGTTATATTTTGCCTCAAGTCTTTTGTTCAAATAGGTATGGTAAAACTACTCGTGATTTTTTTTTTTAAGTCAGTTCTCTTTCTCAAATATTCTCTTGAGAAGCTAAGAGCGCTTCAAGGAGATAATTAAATAACCAGCGGGTGATAATGGGGGTGTCAGCAAAGAGACAGCCCCCTTCTCTGCTTCTATCAGCCGTGGAGGGCTGGTGCTTCTCCACCCAGTCATAAGAGCCAGCCTAGCTGAGGGTGGGCCAAGAGTGAGAACATTCAGAAAGGAAGGCAAACTTTGCAGCTGAAGCACTAAGCTGAGACGTTTCATTAACTGACCTTTAAAGAAAAGCCTAGTTAACTAACGATACTTTTCACTAAAAGCCTCTGTGTGCAGTTGCCACCAGATTTCCAGGATCCAATTTCATCCCCTTTGGAGGTCCTGGGGCCCCCGTGCTAATGGAGCTGGGCAGTGGTGGGAATGTCAATTCCAGCGCCTGGAGAAACACTTTGGCAAGGGCCCCTCAGTAGTCAGGGCTCACAGTAAGCACAGGGGACGAGAAGAGAGCCCGTGTGCCTCTGTGGGCCTCCAGGAGGCCGTGCAGATTCTGAGCCGCTCTGGACTGACCCCAAAGCTGCCACCCCTGCCGCCTCAAACATCTTCACCCATCGGCGAATCCCAGGTTCTACCCAAGATTTTGGTTCCAGCCTGCCAGGAGGCATGCATTGCCTTAGAGTTTTTATTTACATTTATGTATGTATGTATGTTTTTGGTTTGTTTGTTTGTTTTTACAAATAAACACTCTTCCATTCCTCCTCCCTCCATCTGCCCCGGACCCCCAACCTCTAATCTATTTCTATCCCTGGGAATTTGCTATTTCTGGTCATCTCTTGTAAGCATTAGCATAGGACATTTGTCTTTGTGTGTCTTGCTTATTTCACTGAAAATAATGTTTTCAAGGTTCTTCCATGTTGCCTTGTGTCTCGGAGGCTCATTTTTCTTATGGCCGAATGGACCACATGTTGTTTATTCATCCATCTGCCAATGGACACTTGAATTGCTTCCACCCCTGGGCTATTGTGGACAGTGCTGCTATGCGCTTTGGTGTACAATATCTGGTTTTCACTTTGAAGACTTTAGAGTTCTAAAGGGTAACAAAGAAGGGATAAACGAGAAAAATCCAGAGACCCAGTGGCAGCCATCTTTACATAAATATCCCTGGGTTTTAGTAGATTGCTGTTACTTTGAATGTAATTATTTCTACCTTTGTGTCCTCTTGAGCAGAAACTTGATTTTCACTTCACCTTCTAGACGTTTCGGGTCTTATGACGTCACTCACCTCCACTGTGCTGGTTCTCGCAGTGGGGTACCCAGAACACAACCTCTTTGAAATGCACCTTATCCACCCCATCCCAGACCTACGGAATCAAACTCTAGGAGTAGGACCCAGAAATCGGTTTTTGTTTTTTGTTTTTATGGTGGTAACATCTATAGCACAAAATTTCCCGTTTTTCAGTATACACTTCAATGGTATTAATTGCCTTCACAATATTTCACTACCATCACCACCATCCATGACCAAGATGTTTTCATGATACCAAAGAGAAACTCTGAATTAAGCTAAAACTCCCCATTTCCCCCCTTCCCCACCCCCAGTAATCTCTAATCCACTTTCTGTCTCTATTAATTAACTTATTTTAGATATTTATTGTGGTAGTTTGAGATTATTTTATGAATCCCAAAAGGAGAAATACTGTGTTTGTAAACTGGTCTATTCCTGTGGGTGTGATACCATTTGATTGCCATTAAATTCCATTGAGGGCTCTTTCATTAGATTATTTGATAAGATCGATTTAGGGCTTTTGATTGGACTATGTCAGTGAGGCATGGCTCAGGTTAAGTCTCCACTCTCTTGCTGGGTCTGATATAAACAGATACACGGAGATACACAGACACGCAGACAGAGGAAAAGAGAGCCAGCATATCTGATTCTGCGATGTGATAGAGAGGACTGCAGGAGGGGCGCAAAGAGCTGAGCTGCCAAGACTAAGAGAGGGAGTTCATTAAGAGACAAGCCCTGTGCCAGGTTTGCCTACAGCTACGGAAAGGTGGAGACCACGGCAGAGATCGGCGGCCATCTTGCTTCACCAGGTGGCAGCTGACTTGGGTGAAAAAGCACCTCTCATGGTTCCTTGAGTTGGACTTTTCATGCCCTTGGGACCATAAGCTTTTACCCCACATTAATCCCGTTTATAAAAGCCAACACATTTCTAGTACTTTGCATCAACACCCCTTTGACAACTAAAACATATATATAAGTGGAATCAGACAGTAGTTGTCCTTTTGTGTCTGGCTAACATCACCTAGTACAATGCTTTCAAGGTCCATCCATGATGTAGAATGGGTCATTCATTACTTCATTCTTTTTTATGGCTGAATAGTCTTCCATTATATGGCTAAACCACACTTTGTTTACCCATTCATCTGTTGATGGACACTTGGGTTATTTCTACCTTTTGGCAATCGTGAATAATGTCGCTAGGAACATTGCTGTACAAGTAACTGTTCAAGTCCCTGCTTTCAATTCTTTTGGTTACACACCTAAGAGAGGAATTGCTGAGCCACATGGTAATTCAATGTTTAACTTTTTGAAGAATTGTCAAACTTTTCTCCAGTGCCTGCACCATCCTCCAGGTCATTCAGAGACACTTCCCTGTGAGAACCAGCCCTCCAGGGAAACCAGTCCTCACCCCTTCCATTACTACAGAACACTGAACAATAATAGAGAAGCACTGGTATTTCAATACCACTTGCTAGTCCAAAAGTTTGACCTTCATTCCTCCTCTAGAATTTGGAATGCCCTATTCCTTAAAAAGCAATTTGCTGTGGAGAGAACAGTGGGAGCCTTTGCCCAGATAGATAGCTCCTTCACGAGTAATATGGTGACTTAGGGCGAATACCTACCATCTTTGAAAATCTGGATCTTCAGCTGTATAATAGTGATGATAGGGATTTCCTCATAGGATTTCCTCATAGGGTGACATAAAGACTCATCAAATTAATATATGAAAACTCCACTGCACATAATAGAGGCTCACTAATGATGATTTCCTTCCACCTAAAACAACTATCCTTTCCCTATGCTATCTATCTTAATTATACTATGCACTCTTCAACACCCATTGCAGATGCTAGCATTTTTTTTCCATGAAACTTCTTTAATCCCCCAAAGAGACGTGATCTCTCCCTCCCTTGAGCCCACTTACAGGTTTTTTTTAACCTCTTTTAAATCCTGCTTTGTTTTATCAACATGAATGTGATTCTCGTATTTCACTACTCAACTCAAGCTACTTCAGTAACAGGGAGTAAAAGGTACTCATCTCTGTATATACTGCAATGCCTTGCATACAGCACAGAGGTGTTTTTTGATGCCTGTGGCTCTGCAAAGTTTGCATCATAATGCAAAGCCCAGGCAATCACCTCGCTTCTGCTTCACTCATGGTAAAGGAAACATAGGATGTTTCATTACACCTCACATGCGAATATTTTTCATGGCCTCCTCTAGACTGGGGAATCTTGTATAATGGGCTCAAGGTTTTGATAAGATCCGCACCCTACTGAGTTCAGCATTCACCAGGTGTCCAGTGAAGCACCTTCTCCTACTCCTGATGACAACACATTAAGTAAGACACTTAAGCTATCAGATACCCTCAAATCCTTCCAGAGAGGAAAATGGAAGAAAAGGGGAATTCTCTTTCTCCTTTGTAAGACATCTATGACTTTGTGTGCTAATATTACTGGAAGGCTGAGGAGGAAGGATAGTGGTTTGGCTGGCAACTGGCCAGCTGGACCCCAGAGCTTTAGCATGAAAGAAGAGATGAACGAGGAGACTGGAGATTCCCCTTAACTCACCTCCTAATCCCTAAAGTTCACTAGGGCCATCTGACCCTCAGGAATTGCTCCCTCTCTCTACACATAGATGTGGCTTTGACAGAACGATCCATAGGTACCTAATACCCATTGGTAAGCCTCCATGCTGCTGGGCCCCATGAGAAAATAAGGTATTTTCTCCCAACAGTTACTTTTTCTTTATTAGGAGTAGAAAGTATGCTTTTCTAGCTCTCTGAAAAACTCCAAATTCTCAACTTTCTACAGCTTGTTCTAGGAGTTTCCAGGCTACATTTCCCACGTGGCCACACCCATGACCAATCTCTTCCTTGAAACACTACGCAGACGTCCCCTGGTGCCACCTGCACGTGGGAAGCCTGAAGCTCCCCCACCATCCCGTATTTCAGATGTGGGCTTTCCCAGTCTGATGCTCACATGCATTCATGGTCCGTTTGTGTTCCGAGGTGGAGGGAGGCAAACCTCTCCCCTACCCACGGTCACTTCTAATACCGAGCTTCAATAGTGGGGCCTCTTCACTCTCCTCAAGGAGATCTTAGTAAGACATCTCCTTTCGTTTTTACTCAATCTTAGTCGATGTTCTTAAGGTTTGGGCATGTATATATTGGGCTGGGAACAAGGGACATTCTGTGCCCCGAATCACCCCTTTCCCACTCTGGCCCACTGACTTTAAAGTAAAATGGGTTTGTCTCAACTCCACTTACCCTGAACTCTGTTGGAGGAGGCTCTTTGTCCCTGTTTTTTATGCCATGTGTAGGTCAATACTTACCTTCTGTCTTTTGGACAAACCTGGGCATTTTTTAATATAAGGTGAAAAAAAAAGTTTAGGCTCAAACTGAGACCTTCCCCCTTAACATTTCTGTTATAATTAATAAGCTTTTCTTGATGCTTGTGACAAAGTTACTTTTGGGGGAAAGGGGATAAATTTAACCAATTTTAAGGATAATAAAAGTTCTTAAATAATTTTGCTCTTGAGACCTAATATTGACACTCTGTATTACCTGAAAGGAAAGACATTCATAAGACACTGAAATGAACCACAAAGTCTTAACTCCAGAATCAAAAATGGCACCCAAATTTAGCAGTAGTTTTCGTTTCTTGTTTTGTTATCAGAAAGAGAGAAAAATTTCAAAAAAGGAATTATATCCCATCTCATACTTCTAACCTACCTTTTCATCCACAATCTCAAAACAGTCACCACCAAGTAAGGCATACAGGCTCTTCCCCATATGGGTAAGATCTGCCCCATCACAATGGCTTTCCTTTTCTAGCCTCTTCTCCCGCCCTTCTGGGACCCTCAGCCCTTGTAATGTGGGTTCCACCATACTATCTATTCCTTATTTCTAGTGCCAATAACTTTATTCCTTAGCTAATGGTTTTTCCTCTCCAAGTCCACCTCTTTTCTCAAGGCTCCCCTGGGCTCCCACTTTGTCTTTTGGTCTCTGCAGTACCACCTTTTGCATTCTATAGTTACTTATATATGCATGTCTCCAATTGATAGAAGCTGAGCTCCTTAAAGAGCTACATCTCCTTCACCAGCTGTCTTAGCTTGCCAGGGCTACTATGACAAATGCCACACAATGGTTTGGCTTCAACAACAAGCGTTTATTGTCTCACAGTTTTGGAGGCTAGATGTCCAAAAGCAAGATGTCACCAAGGCTATGCATTCTCCTGGAATTCTGTAGAGTGCTGATGCTGGCTGGCCACAACCCTCGAGGACCTTGGCTTGCCTTACTAACTGCCTTCATCTCCTCTTTGTGCCTGCCCTTCTGGTTTCCTCTGACTTCCAGCTTCTGCATCCTCTCTGTGGCTTGCTCAACCTGACTGTCCGAATTACTTCTGCTTATAAAGGACAACAGTAATATGGTTTGAGACCCATCCTGCCTCAACTGGGCCACACCTTAACTAAAAATGACACCTTCAAAAGGTCCTACTTACATCGTACCCAAAGGAACATGGATTAAAGTTAAGAGCATACTTATTGTTGGAGTGCATAATTCAATCCACCACACCAGCACATAGGTAACAACAGATTCATTGAGGCATGCAATAAAAATGTATTCATTTTGGTTGAATGCATTGCTAATGCGGTCCTAGACAAGACATGTGGCCAAAATAGCCCCAAATATATCACTGCCATTGTTGTCCTATAGAATGCAAAAGTCATTAGTTTCTAACTAGAATAAAAAAAATGTTTTCTGGACAAGTCTTAAATTTTGGTGAGCTCGAGATAGAAACTATGTCATCTGCAGTTTTGAAACAGGCAATTCTCCTGGCAAACCAAGCTGGATGCTGCGTACCCTAGAGACAGACCCCACTGCCCAGGGCAGAGCAAAGCCTGCCATCCCAAGGGCTTACTGCCTGACATGGGAAGGCGCCCTGGCTGGCTCTTCCTAATCAGAGTGCCCAGGACAGGCTGACTGAAATACACTACCATTCTGGGCAGTGGAAGCACCTAAGAGAGTTTGGAAGCTGCCCATAAAAACACTGAGCCCTATCTGTGTTTGTACCTCCAGTTTGGAACCTCTAGATTCCTCTGAACTTATGATATTTCGGTTCCCTCCATCTCCATTCTCACCTATGGGCCGATGTGCAGAGGATAATAAAGGGGTGAAGTCAGAAGGGGGAGCGGCTTCTCTGCAGCTGCCTGCAGCTCCCGTTGCCAGGGTTACTCCTAGCCTGGTCTCTGTATTGCCTGAGCATTTTGCTCCCAGCTCACAAATCCAATGATTCTCTAAAAACAAGAAAAGGAAGGAATGTTTTTACAAGATTTGTCATGTTCTTGAGATTTCCCATTTAAGAAAACAAGTGTCACTGGTTCTCAAATTGAGACTTAGACGGTCTCATTAGGATTCAGAGGTGCCTGGGCATAACCACAAGACCAACTAGCAGGGGGATATACAGACAAACAGGCAGACAGACACATACATGCCTGTGTGTGCATATATGTGTGTGTATTCATGTGTGTATATATATGTACAGTATGCATGTGTGTCTGCAGCTATACATACACACAAGACCATGCACACAGAAACATGCCCACACACCTTTACACACATATGAAGGGGTATGTACTACATGTTGTGGGTGGATATATAATCTAAAGCATACAATATATAATATATATTTGCTTAAAAACAATGGAAGGATTAGCTTACAACCTGAAAAGCCTCCCCAGAAAGAACAGACCTAATAAAAAATTGTGGAGCCCCAGGGGAGAGCTCCACGTAAATAAATGGCCCTCACAGCTAACAAAATTACATATTCACTTACCCTTTAATCTAGCAATCCTCCTGGCAGGAACTTATCTCAAATATACACAAGCAAAATATGAACTGATATATGAACAAAGCTTGACATTAGAGCCTTGTGAGAGACACAAAGGACTGCAGATGTCCCCAGTGTCCCTCGGCAGGGGGTGGTGCCTAGCCTTGGTCAAGCTCCATGGAATACCAGGCAGTCACTGAGAGGAAGAGGGAGATGGCAAGGTGCATGTGTGGAGTTCTTTCCCGTGCATGTTGAGAAGGAAAAGAGAGTGCAGAATGATGTGTATGGCATGCCACCTTAGCTATAGGATTTACGTATATACACACATACGTGTGTGCATATGTGTGTGCTATTCCTCATACATATATATTACATATACTATGTATTCTTTATTATACATGCTATTCATAAATATATAGCATGTATATGTTTTATATGTTATGTATGTCATGTGTTAATATTCTGTATATACTATATAGAATATAGAATATGTACTATCATATAGATAAACAATGGAAGGATAAACCAAAAACAATAAAGTGGAGATCTCATTTACTGGAAGTGGGAGAACAGAAGGAAAAGGACAGAAATGGAAGCCAGATACTTAAGTCTGCCTTGTCTTAGTTTTGACTTTGGAATCATACCGATATTTTAAAGAACAAAAATGTTCTTTACAAAAAGTAATTCCTAAAAATCAGAAAAGAAACCAAAACAAGTGGAATCTACCTGCAATTTAGGTTGTAGGCATAACCACATTGAGAAGAATGATTTCAAGTGAATTGAAAACACATTTTTTTGACTGTGCAGCTTCAGTTGGGTGTAGCCTACGGATCAGAAGAACTGCAAGAAAATCTTAAACTGCCTCCAGCTTTATTGCTAATAATTGAATTAGGTTGAGTTATGATGTACCCTAGGAAAAAGAAAAAACATATTCTTAATCTTAATGCATTCCTGTGAGTATGAACCCAGTTCAAGTAGTACCTTTTGAAGATATTATTTTCAGTTACTTAGGGTGTCAGCCAACAAGGTCTTAATCCTATGACTGTAGACCTTACAGAGGCCACAGGAGCAGCCAGAAGCTGGAAGTCGTTGGAACCTGGAAGAGAGAGGAGGAGACACCATCATGTGCACTGCCATGGGACAGAAATGCCAGGGAACTCAAAGACTGCAGGCCGACTAGAAGTTACTTATCCCAGTAGGAAATCAGCCTTCCAGCCTCTGAAACCATGAGCCCATACATTCCTGTTGTTAGCTAACCCATACCACTGTTTTGGCAATGGGAAAACTAAAGCAGTAATAATATGAGTATTTTTATATCTTATGCTAATAAATGTATATATTAGTAGGAAAATGCAAATAAGTAAGTTTGAATTTGAAATATTAGGAAGAATTCTCAATTTATTTTTCTCCTTCCTTACATTTTCCCAGCTCTGACTGTGGAAAAGTCCTGGAAGAATCACCCAGGATTCATGAGCACTCGTGATGCCTAGAAACCAGGTGCCTTTGAGGAACAGGTGGTGCAGGAAATTATAAAGTGAGTTGAGAGATCTTGTTGTACTAGAAACCTGGGACATTATCACTTGCTACAGGGTCCTGTCAAAGGGACAAAGCAGTCATTCTGAAAGAGCTCCACTAGTTCGAGCCATCCAAAAGAATAACAGCCGCAGAATGTTGAAACACATCAGCTTTATAATAGTAATAATAATTATAATGACCTCATTTCTCACCTCGAGGTTTCTAGGGCTCCTGCTCATTATTAGAAACCTGGAAGTGTGCACCTGTACATTATAAAGAAGGAAGCCAAGCAGCTATCTTGCCTCTCCTGGATGAACTGTGTTTCAAGATAACCAAGTAGCTGTGGTGGGAATGTTAGCCTATATAGAATTGTGCATAATAAATTCAAAAGGAAATGTAGAATTTGAAAAATAACCAACTTGCAACCCCTAATGACATAATGGCTCTAGACAACAATCACATATGGCTGCTACAACTATTATGTGAAAGGATGAGGGGAAGCCTTAGTTGGATACTCAGTGTATTAGTAAGGGTTCCCCAGAGAAACAGAAATGACAGGACACATATAAGCAAATATTCTGTAGGGCAGGCTGCAAGTTGGAAACTCCAATGAAGGTGAAGTTGAATTACCCAGGGGAAATTGACTGCCAACTGTGGTGGCAGGAATTCTTCTTGACTTCTGAAATTCTCAATTCTTGCTTTAAGACCTCGGTTGGAGGAGGAGACTCCCCACATTACTGAGGGCAGTGTCCTTTGTTGATTGTAGATGCAATCAACTGACCATGCACGCAAACCCACCTACAGCAGCCTGACAGCAACAACCTGTGGCTTCCCAGTCATGTGGCTCTGGTGGCGGTGACCTCCTCATAGACATCAGGGTACTTGGTTGGCACCTAGGAAGTCAGGTCAGACTCCTCTGGATGGAGTTTCTGAGGAAGGGATGTGTTGGGAGTTGGAGTCAGCACAAAGCACGTGGTTGAAGAGCCAGAGAAACACGGCCAGTGAAAATTCTAGAAACGGGATTTTAATGCATATATCCATGAAGCTTGCCTTGAAAGAAAAAGTCTGGTGTTTGGGGGGCTCAGCCCCTCAGAATCGAGCCTCTATTCAATCCTCCAGTGTATAAATCCTCCAAAATGTCTGACTGGAAAAAACACGTGTAGGTTCCTTGTTCTTTCCTCTTTCCCTGAAGTGCAGGCTCCCAGTAGTTGATGTCCTTCCTAGAGGGGCAGTTTCTGCTCAGGTAACAGAAAGCGCCAAATAAAGGAATACAGAAGGTTGTTAGATTCTCTGTCATGCCCAGCTCTGCCCTCCCTGCCCTTCAGGACGGCCTGTGCACAGAAAGCTTATCTCATGCACACTCAGAGAAGCTGACCCACGGCCCTCTACATCAGGGCAAGTTTCCATCCTAAAGCAGAAGGGGTTCACATTATAAGGCTGTATGGATACTGGCTGTACAGAAGGGGACCCAGGTATGCAGTGCCATGTGCCTCAGGTGAGTACAGATGGGAGCTATGGTGAGAAGACCCCACCACTTAGCTCAGCACTCCCTATCTCCCAAGCCCACTACCCCACCTGCCAGCAGAAGCAGACTTCCTCCCCCGTTGGAGGCGCTTCCCTGAGTTGCTTGAAGGCCTCTACTTGTCTCTGCTGTAGCATCTACCTTGGAAGGGAACTCCCTGCTCGTCACTGCCTCCAGGCCTCTATCCAGATCTGCATTTGCTCCGGAGTCAAAGACAAACCCTGGAAAAGACTTGAGCACCAAGACTTAGCTTTTGGGGGGTCTTCAAAACCCTGGGGTGAATGTGTGACACAGGATTACGACTGCTTTAGACCAGGAAGAAGAGACAAACTTTTAGACTGAGATCAATTTATTTATACAAATTCACTTTCCTGAGATGCTGGATTCAAATTCTGAGTTCAAGCAGCTGGAGGTGGGCAAGGTGCTAATCCGTTGCTAGGTTGGTTGACTAAAATTTGAACAGAAGTGTGTTCACACTGAATGGAGATGAGATAGCTGAGATCCTTTGCTACAGAGGAAGGAATGGGAGTCTTAGGGAGATGACAATGTTGCTGGGTTTCCTCTAGGTTTTTGGCTACGG
The DNA here is from genome assembly GCA_029593785.1 of Cabassous unicinctus. Classification (NCBI taxonomy): domain Eukaryota; kingdom Metazoa; phylum Chordata; class Mammalia; order Cingulata; family Chlamyphoridae; genus Cabassous; species Cabassous unicinctus. The sequence continues at coordinate 11,651 of JAQZBX010055940.1, forward strand.
TACATAAAAGAATTTAAGAACATGCCAGTTTAGTTAGGCCAGTAATTTATTATGGAAATGAGAAAAGAGAATAGAAATGGGAGAAAATACTAGAATATGAATCCCAGGTGTACTTGTGGGCTGGTCCAGGCAGAGAGAAGAAAAAGGGACAATTTAACTTCTGCGCTTGCTTTTTAAACTATTATCTCTCCCAGTTGCTAATATACAGGGGAGGGGTCCCAGTTGTTTGCTGTTTTGATTGATTATCCCACCCATCAATTCCCCCGGGGCAGGGGCACCAATGATAAGGTCCCTTGAGAATATCCAGGGCTTTTCCTTGATCCTGGACAATCAAGGAAAATTTTCACAGGTTCTTCCAGCAGCTTGCTGGTAGGGGTCTTTCTCTCAGAGGATTTCCAGGTGGGATTCCATGGCCACGTGTTTCGCGGCCATGGTTTTCTGCTAGGTCCCAGATTCATCTTCTCATTCCCTAAACTAGCCTGCTTCAGCAATGCTGGGCTGTTTTTTATCATATCTGAACATTCTGCATTCAGCTTGTAGAAGGAGAAAGAAGTAAGGGGAAAGCATCTGCCCTTCCTGGAAACCTTGGCTCAGAGGTGGCACACAACATTAATGCTCACATTCCGTTAGTTAGAAATAGTGGCACGGTTTTCTTAGCTGGATGGAAAATAGATTCCCTAGCTGACCTGCCTCTTTCCAATTAGCATCATGTGCAATGGAAGAGGAGAAAAGATGCTATTCAACAGCTACTCATTTCTGCCAGAGAGAACCAGAGCCCCTAGGAAGAGAGGCCCGGTAAGCTTGAGGAAGCAGGTGGAGTCTTCATTGTAATAATGTACTGAGGATCTTCACTTTTATCCTTCTCCAAAGGAATCTCAGCAATTTACCAGAGGAACTAAGCTCTGTGAATACTGGACTATGCAGGGATAATCAGAACCTGGCTGTGAACTAATGCTCACCCTGGGGACCCAGCATGGGGCTCCTGTGGATCAGGTAGGAAAGGAGTAGATTGCATTCCACAGCTCCATCACAGAGGAGGTAACAATTGCTGTTTCTCTCATCACCAGAAAACATGAGTCTCAAAATCAGGTGGCGAAAATGGGAGTGGGATTTTGTACCCTCCTCCTAATGTCCCCTCATATCTCAGCCCCACTGGGCTGGGCTCTGTTGCCTTAGAAATCTTGGCACTCAAAGAGTGAATGTTTCAACCAGGAGATGCAAAAAATGATTCCACTGAATTGGAAGCTGAGACTGTCACACAACCATTTTAGACTCCTGGTGACACTGGAAAGAAGTCATATAGGAGGGTTTTACTGTCATTTGGGAGGATTGATCTCGATTTTCAAGAGGAAAATGAGGATCTATAAAGTGGAGAGGGAGAACTACATCTGGAACTCAGAGACCACTGGTCTGCTGGCTCTGCAGAGGTGAAATGTCCAGTGGAAACATGAGGAAAAAAAACTACAGCATGTCTCTACTGCTATGATCATCAAGGCATCAAACCCCTGAGATATGAAAGCTTGGGTCACTCAACCATAAAGATCTCCACCCATTAAGAACTGCACCCATGAAGAACTCCACCCATAAAAACTCCACTCATAAGGAAGCCAACCCATGAAGAATTGCACCCATAAGGAGCTCCACCCATAAAATAAATCTAAGGGCAACAGAAATAGGGGATAGGCCATAAGAGAGGTCATCAAAGCAGCCAAAGCTTTGTGCAGGTCAGAAACAAGGACGCTGTGTCTGCCATATTCCTTCACTAGCTAGGTCATGTACATTTATATATTGAAGTGGATTTCATTTTGCCCCTCCAATTTCCCCATCTTTTCTATAAATTATGTTGGTACGATTAGTGATACTCTTTAATCAATAGGTGCAAAATATCAAAACAGACTCATAATAAAATAAAGAGGACTATCACTACCCAGAGTTGCCGTGATATCAGACACCTCCCCCATTATCTCTGCTCCCCCTAAACACTATTTCAAGTCTTCCTTCTTGTCTTTTTTACAACATGGTCTTCATTTCATCTTTTGATATTTACAATCTCCCTCCTGACCTTCTGATTCAAAATTCGTGAAAAGCAGTCTGCCCTTCATAATAATGATTCTTAACCTTACATCAATCATCTCTAATCTGAGTTCCCTCCAGACCATTCTCCTGAAACAATGCTGACTGAGGCTTTCATGTCCTCTAATTAACAAGTACAATAGAGACCCTCCTGGATCGCTCCTTGGACGTGGTTTTCCACCATATTTAACGCTGTTGATTATTCCCTCTGTGAACTTCTCAAACTTCATAAGCTTCTATGTCTTGTTCCCTTGATAGTCTTTGGATTGGTTAATTATTTAATCTAGGAAATATTTACTGGGCCTATACTATAAGGTGTTTAATGAATGAATGATAGTTGGGGAAATCAGAGACAGCTCTCTGAAGGAGGTGACATGTAAGCTAATACCTGAAGGAAGAACAAGGATAAATCAGGCAGGAGTGACATCACCAAAATGGCTACATAAGACATCCCCTGAAAAATCGTTCCCAGAGATTCTCAAACAAAAAGACAAATCCCACTTGCTTGGAGCTCTGGAGGACAATAGAGACTGGAGAAGGAGTTCAAAACACTGAATCAAAGAAAAAGGAAAATTCAGGTAGGAAACTTCTGTCCCAGACCATCTCGTCCACTGCCTCTCCCTCACTCAGTCCCACACAGCTTGGGAGTTGCTCAGATACAGTGGCCCAGATCCTTCCCACCTCCCTCCAGGGAGAGTAGGGAGTTAGAATCCCACACTTAGCCAAGAACAAAGAACCAAATCCACAGGGATCCAAGGTGGAACACAAGTAGAAGAGGAGTGATGCAAACAAAACAGACCCCAGAATGAAAAGAGCAAGAGAGAGAGAGCACAGTGAGACTAAGGCTGGAAAGTTCTGTTCCCACCCAATCCAGTTTCTGTTGACTGGACCACCTAAATTCAAAACAGACTTTTCTAGAGAAACCATCCTTTCTGGATAGATCCCAACTGGCTCCCCAGGGTGGGATAACTTAACGGAGGAGAAAACAGAGGCAGAAAAGCCTCACAGTGAAAAATAAGTGGGGGTTAAACTGAGTTGCTGTAAGACAGGAGGGTCACAGGGTTGAAAAGAGGAAGGAAAATGGGGCACTGAGAGAAGGAGAGAATTTAAACAAATCATAGGACCTGGGGAGAAAATTCTGTACAAAAACAGACAAAACAGATCAAGATATCTAGAGAAGGAACAGAGGAACGGAAGTGAAACAATTACAAAAAAAAGTACAAACTTGAGAATTATACCACATATCCAGGGCAAGAATTAGATGAAGAAGAGCTGAGAAAATTGTAACAGTTAAACACAGGCTATTCTAAAATTCTAGAATAAGTTAGATGAAGCCTCAAAGAAAAGCCTTAACACAAATCCAACAGACAATAAAACCCTACAAGAGGGAGAAATCGACCTTCAGAGATACCTCACCAAGATAATCAGATGCCTAGACATCAGCAAAAATTTACAAGCCATACTAAGAAAAAAGAAGAAATGGATCAGTGAAGGGAACAAATTAAAGCTTCAGGGGATACTCAGAACTTGGAACAACTGATCAAAGATGTTCAAGCAAATATCCTAAATCAGTTCAAAGAGATGAAGGAAATATGCATAAAGACAAAAGGATATTAAGAAGATAATGTATGAGCATAAAGTCTACTGACCTCAAAGAAATAAAAAAAAGATTATAAGAGGATACTGTGAATAACTGCATTCCAACAAACTAGACAACCTAGATGAAATGGACAAATTCCTAGAAACACACACACACAAAAAACAATACTGACTCTAAAAGAAACAGAAGACCTCAATAAACCAACTAAAAGTAAAGAGATAGAATCAGTCATCAAAAACCTCCCAGCAATGAAAAACTAAGGACCAGATGGCTTCACAGCAATGATTCTACCAATCATTCCAAGAAGAATTAATATCAATTCTGCTTAAACTCTTCCAAAAAATTGAAGAACAGGAGATACTACCTAACTCATTCCATGAGGCCAATATCACCCTAATACTAAAGTTAGATAAAAATGCCACAAAAAAAGAAAATTATAGAACAATTTCTCGAATATAGATGCAAAAACCCTCAACAAAATAATTGTTAATCAAATCCAACAGCACATTAAAAGAATTACATACCATAATCAAGTGTGTTTTATTCCAGGTATGCAAGGGTGGTTCAACATAGGAACATCAATTAATGTACACATTAACAAAAAGAGAGGATAAAACAACATAATAATCTACACTGCTGCAGAAAAGGCATATGACAAAATCTAGCATCCTTTCTTTATAAAAACACTTAGAAAAATAGGGATAGAAGAAAACTTTCTCAACATGATAAAGGGCATATATGAAAAACATCACACTGAATGGTGAAAGATTAAAAGCTTTCCCTCTGAGACTTGGAACAAGACAAGGATGCCCACTGTCAATGAATGAATGTTATCCAAAATTGTACTGGAAGTTCTAGGTAGGTAAGGTAGGCAAGAAAAGGAAATAGAAAGCATCCAAACTGAAAAGGAAGAATTAAAACTTTCACTATTTGCAGATGACATGATCCTATATATAGAAAGCACCAAAAAGTCTATAACAAAGCTACTAGAACTAATAAATGAATTCAGCAAGGTGGCAGGATACCAGATCAATGTACAAAAATCAGTAGTGTTCTGGACACTAGTAATGATCATTCTGAGGAGGAAATTAAGAAAAAAATTCCATGGACAACAGCAACTAAAAGAATCAGATATCTAGGAAAAAATTTAACCAAAGATGTACAGTACTTATATACAGAAAACTATGAAACATTGCTAAAAGAAATCAAATAAGACCTAAATAAATGGAAGGATATTCCATGCTTATTGATGGGAAGAAAACATCATCAAGATGTCAATTCTACCCAAAATGATTTACAGATTCAATGCAATCCCAACCAAAATTCTAACAAGCTTTTCTGAAGAAAATGAAAAGCCAATTTTCAAATTTATTAAGAAGGCTAAGGGACTCCAAATAGCCAAACACATATTGAAAAAGAAGAAAGTTGGAGCACTCATACTTTCTGACTTTAAAGCATACTGCAAAGCTACAGTGATCAAAACAGGATGGTATTTCCACAAGGATAGACATATTGACCAATGAAATCAAACAAAGAGTTCAAAAATAGACCCTTACATCTATGGCCAATTGATTTTTTCAAGGCTGCCAAGTCCACTCAATTGGGAAAGAATAGTCTCTTCAACAAACGGTGCTGGGAGAACTGGATATCCATATGCAAAAGAATGAAAGAGGAGCCTTATCTCACCCTATATACAAAAATTAACTCAAAATGGATCAAAGACCTAAATATTAGAATCAGGATTATAAAACTCCTAGAAGAAAATGTAGGGAAGCATCTTCAGGATCTTGTGGTAAGCAATGGTTTCTTAGACTTTACACTCAAAGCACAAGCAATGAAAGAAAAAAATAGATAAATGAGACCCCCTCAAAATTAAAAATGTTTGTGCATTGAGGACTTTGTCACAAAAGTGAAAAGACAACCTAATGAATGGTAGAAAATATTGGGAATCCACATATCCGATAAGGGTTTAATACCCAAACTATATAAAGAAATCCTACAACTCAACAATAAAAAGACAAACAACCCCATTTTAAAAAAGGGCTAAAGACTTGAATAGACATTTCTTCAAAGAGTATATACAAATGGCTAAAAATCACATGATAAGATGCTCAACATCACTAGCTATTAGGGAAATACAAATCAAAACCACAATAAGATATCATTTCATACCCATTAGAATGGCCACTATTAAAAAAAAAAAAAAAAAAACAGTAGATAAGTGTTGGAGAGGATGTGGAAAAATAGAAACACTCATTCATTGCTGGTGGGAATGTAAAAATGGCACAGTCACTCTGGAAGACAGTTTGGCAGTTCCTAAGGAAGCTAAATATAAAATTACCATATGACCCAGCAATCCCACTAATAGGTACAGAGCCAGGAGAATTGAAAGCAAGGACTCGAGTAGATATTTGCACACCAATGTTCATAGTGGCATTATTCACAATAGTTAAAAGATGGGAACAACCTAAGTGTCCATCAGGAGATGAATGGATAAATAAAATGTGGTATATACATACTTTGGAATAGTATTCAGCCATGAAAAGGAATGAAGTCCTGATGCATGTGACAACATGGATGAACCTTGAGGCCATTATGCTGAGTGAATAAACCAGACACAAAAGAATAAATATTGTATGATCTCACTGATATGAGCTAATTATAATAAGCAAAGGTATCAGTCTCTTCAACTTGATTTAACCTGGCTTTTCCTAGGCTTCTTTGAGCATCAAATCCATTTTTTCACACACCATCTATTCGTAACCAACAGACCACTGTTTCACAGAACATCAGAAATGTTATTCTGAGATAGAGGAAATTAAAGTATTTTTATCCCTGTTTTACAGATGAGAAAATTAAGGCACAAAGAAATTACATGACAAAACTCAATGTCACCCAACAGATGTTTCTTGGCTCTAAGACTTGAATTCAAGATTTCTGAACCTGAAATTCTCTTCCTCTTTACTGCAGTATGTTTT
>JAQZBX010055941.1:0-18295 GCA_029593785.1 Cabassous unicinctus
CCATGTGAGCCAGCTTGCTTTCACCAGGAGGCCCCGGGAAATGAACCCAGGACCTCCCATATTGGAGATGGGAGCCCAGTCGCTTGAGCCACATCCGCTTCCCTTGATTCTCTTTAAATCCACTTTCCTACCACCAGTTAAATTTATTAAAAATGTAAATTTAACATCGTAACTGCCTGTTTAAAATTCTTCAATAGAATCAAATTTGTCAGCCTGCCCTTGAAGACTCTGTGACCTGGTACTGCTACATCTGGAACGTCATCTCTGACTCTATCTGGGAATTCTCCCCCCACCCCTTAGCCTAATTCCTAATTTTGCTTTAGGCCTTAAATTTAATATCACTTTCTCAGCAAAACTTTCACTGATCCTAAAATCCAAATCACCTACCCTGTTATAATTTCTCCTCACATTATTTAATTTTCTTGAATTTCAGCTTTACTTTCTAATTGTATATTAATTTTATAATTTATTTATATAATAAATGAAACCATGAAGGGCCTTTGTAATGGGTTCTGCTGTATCTCCAGGTTCTAACACAATTTCTGGTACATTGTGGGTGCTCAATAAATACTTGTATAGTGTCTTTCCTTGAATTTGTGGTTTAAGGGCAACTTTAAATATAATCAATTATATATTTTCAAATCCAAGATTTTTTTAAGTGGCAGGAGATATAGCTACATACTTAAAAAAGACAATTAGAGCAGATCTAGAATTTTTCAACTTCTCAGAAGCTAACCTGGCAATGCTGCTTAAGCCATCCACTATTTTGATGAAATAAAAATGTCTGAGAATCTATTTTGATAATAAGCTCCATTGAAGAGCATCAAAGATAATTTTACTTTTCCACCTTTAAGCCTCACTTGGGCGTGGTTTCGTAATTTGTTCTTCAGTTTAAAGTAAGCACCAATCTCTCTCTTAAATTTATTTCCCCCCTGAAAGAAAATATACTCTCTGGCCCTGGCTCTTAACTCTCACTAGGTATATAACTTCAAGCCCCAGTTTTCTCGTCTCACAAATAGGAATAACACCTACTTCCTTATTGACAGAGCAGTTTTGAAGATCAAGTGATCAATTACTTTGAAAATGTCAAAAATATTATCTCATAACACAAAGCACAATGTTAAGCACAGAGCCGTTCAATAAATACTTCCTGTCGATTTGCATACCCAAAGGTTGCCTTTCCAAATAGTTTATCCAATGGCATTTTACTGGTATTTGTGCTTGTACACAGTTTAGTATCAGTAAGTTTCCCACTAAGACAATCAGGTAGGTAGCTTGTAATAAAGAAAGAAAGAAAAAGAAAACAGCCCGTTTGATTAATAAAATAGAAGCATTAACATTTGTTAAGGTACAAATAAATTACCAACTCTGGTTTTATGTATTTTTTCCTTAAAGTTTATGCAAGTTCCTTTATATACAATCTTAGTTTTCAATTTTGAATTTTACGATTTTATTAGTAATATGGAAAGATTTTAAACTATCATTACATTGAATCTTTTCCCTAAATCTCCTTGTTTCTTTGGCTGTAAAGACATAAATTGTCACTACCTATTCCTACTGAACTTTGAAGTATAAAATTCTTTTTGCTTAGTTAACCTAAATCAACCGTGTAATGTGGTCCCTGTGGGTAATAATTTTACCTGAAATATGCACCTGAGTGGAAGAAAGGAAACATCTCAATTCCAGCTTCTTTTCATTTAGTTTTATGTTAACGGATTTATGTATTCCTTGGATCTCCTATAATTCAACAAGAATAAACCACTCCACCTCCCAGGATATTTGCAAATTATCTAGCCTCCTCGACATGTTTTTTTGATTTTTAATAAATTAGTCTGAAGCACAAGTTTCTTGTCATTGCTTGTTACTAAATTATACTAATAAATGAATTATTAAATCAACTTAGAAAGAGCAGGATTAATTTTTACTAAACAATACTCTAAATGCTGCCAAGTGGTCTGTATAAGCAGTTTCGCTTTAGCAACTATGTCAAAAACATTCTTTCCCTCAAAATATTGCTACTTGTTATAATAATAAATTTTTCACATCATTATCAATAACCTAGAAAATTAATATTGATAAAGGCATTTTATGCTTAGTGGGAAAACAGTTCTCCATTGAGCCATAAAACAACAACAACAAAAAAAAAAAAAACCCCACAAAACTGTAGGTCAGCGTTTTAGTTTACTAAAGGCTGGCAATGCAAAAATATAAGACATGGGTCAGCTTTTATAACAGGAATTTATTAGGGTAAAATCTTACAGTTCTGAGGCTGTGAAAATGTCCAAATCAAGGCATCATCAGAGATGATGTCTCACCAAAAGTAGGCTGCAGGCAAATCCTGGACTCCTGCCACGTGGCAAGGCAAAATGGCGGCCAGTCTCTACCTTCTCCTCCAGCCTTTCTCCCCGAGCTCAGCTGTGGGCAATCATGCATGTGGCTTGTCTCACCCCAGGCTTTATCCCCTCAGCTTCGGGCTGCTTTGCTGATTCCTGCTTCTAGCCTCTTTCTCAGCCTCTGGCAGTTTCTCTATCTTCTGTGGCTGTAGGTGATCCTGGAGTCCTCTCTTACATGGCAGGGTAAAAATGGAAGCTCTCTCTCTCTTTCTGTGATGCCTCTGTTTATATAAGACTCCAGCAAGAGGGCTGAGAACCACCCTGGGTCACGCCTCACTGAAGTAGACCAATCAAAGGCCCCCAGCTGAAGTGATCTAATCAAAAGTGATCTGATCAAAAGGTCCCTGAACTGAATCTAACCAAAATGTCCCAAATAAGTAGGTTTACATGCAGAGGAATGATTAGCTCAAGAACATAATTTTCTGGGGTCCACAAAAGACTCAAACCAGGACAGTCAGTTTCAAGGATCTTTTTCTTTTTCAATGAAAATAATAAGAGTATGAATCTTCTGCAAGATGTTAAAAGGATATTTTTGTTTTGCATATTGATATTTTTGATGCAAAAAAGAAAAGCAATGAGATGACTCTTCAAGGCAATTTATTTGATGCATCTGGGTGTCTTCCATGATAGCAACCTCACTCAGGGGGAAAAAGTCTTGTGTGATTTGCCTACAAGGATCATTGTATTTCTCTCTATTTCTGTCTCTTCTTATTAATCAACTTGGATTACCTAACAGTAGCAATAATAAAAGCTTCTTTGTTATACCATCATTTCTTCCCCCATGTTGTTGGGCTGTATGTATACTCTCAGAGTATCTCCATCATCCTAGTTGATTGAAAGAGACACCTTCATGTGTGTACTCCAAAAATAGAGAGATGCTGTCCCTTAATGAGTGTCAGGTTCTGTGTATATGAACATAACCAAAAATTCTCTTTGTACAATCTGTGCATGCTTTTTTTTTTCATTGCTTTAAATAAACCTAATACTTTTGGAACAGATCAGTGCTCATATTTAAAATATATATAATACATATCCATTGTAAAAATTGTTTGTGTAGACCATTAAACACAAAAAAGAAAATAGTTCCCCATAATCCTATTACCCAAAGACAAACAAATTTTGAAAATTTTCCTGATATATAAATGATGAGTACACATATTCAGAATCCAGAGACTCTGCTATATTTTTAGTATTGTTTTTTATCTCAAGGTATGAATTATGTCTATTAACAAGAACCTAATCTTATTCAATTCAGTATAAACCTATTCCAATCAAACCTTTTAGTCAAAGCAGTAATTTCATAGACAAATTAGAATTGCCAGCCATTATTTTTCCCTCCTCTCCTTTTTCACTGGCATCATATCCACATTTGGTTTCACTCATGCAGGATCACTACACCAAGGAGGATATGGGTCCCCTCCAGTGTCATCTGTTCACTCTGCACTGTGGTTGTTTGCATTTATTCTAGTTGATCTTTAATGAGATCTCATGTATTCCATCTCGTCTCCCTTCATTGGGCCATACATTGTACATCTCCTCTTTCCAACAACAAGAGCTTTTGATCCTCCAGCTGTCTGTCAGGTACATTCACATTCTGTTGAAAAGATGTGGAAAACAATTGACTATTCGTCTAAAACTTTGTGGGGCTGTCCTGAAACCTGTCTGACTAGATACCTCATACAGTCTTTGTTACTAGACCTCTTTGCTACTCGACCTCTTTGGGATCGTGCAGGCCACAGGGCTTCTCTAAACTCCCTCAGCTCACCCTGAAACACTGATATCTTCTGTATCCTGGACCTCCCTGCCCCAAGCTCAGTCCAAGGTTATCTCAGGGGAATGACACCTACTCATAGACCACAAGTAATTAAATTATAGTTACATTCTCTCTAGTTCATCTCTGCCAGCTTTGGCAACCCTTACCTAGTCTTCATGGATAAGCTACTATTACATTTCCAAACTATTATTACAGCAGAAACTACATGTCTTCTGGGCTTAGCCTTTTGGGAATACAATATACTGACCCTTACAGGTCAAAAGCCTTGACTTTCAAGAATGTGTCACTGCTATAAGTCTCAAGAGTCTATTTTGGAACTCAAAAGCCAAGGTATTGACACTTGTCCTCTATATTCTATATGATCTTTCCCCTGAGACATTGCATGTTAATGACTTACTAGGGGAAAGATCACAAGCAACAAAGAAATAGATTGGATTGTGGAGAGAAGAACTTCAGTAAACACAATAGAATTCTATCTATCTATCTATCTATCTATCTATCTATCTATCTATCTGCCCACTTACTTTACCTATCTTTCTTCCTCTTTATGATTTATCTTTCTAGAAACCTTTTCTTTTCTTTCTTTTTGCTCTAGTGAATGCAAAAAAGTCCATTGTTCCTGTTTCTCAGAATTCCACAATTTTTCCACTTTGCTTGAAACTCTACAGTTCATATATTTCCTCTACCCTCGCTATTTGAAATCATTCCACTTTACCTGCCATTCAGTTGCCTGGATATCTTGTTTATTCCCCAAAATCACAGAGGTCTACATGAAAGATCAGCATTGTTTCAAAGGTAATAAGTTATTATTTTCTAATAAATTAGAACATCAATGTAGGTATTCTTTCCCCCCATGCTACTAGTTTAGGAGTGCCTGTAGCTCACACTGACCAAACTACTCAAAAAATGAAATGTAATATCAGAGGTAGATTTGGACATATAATCCACTCAGGCCTTTATCAGGAAACTGTAATAAAAATTCTTCAATGTCCTCCATAATTACTTCTTTCATTCTTACTGCTAACTCTTTAATTAGTCCTGCTCTCCATAATCATCCTTTAGACCAGGGGTCTGCAATCTTTTTCCATAAAGGGACAGATGGTAAGCTGTTTTGAAAGCAAGGACAAATGACACCACAGATGTATGAAAAAAAAGCTTATTATTGCTCATCGGTCCTAGAGTAGGAAGGAGTGGCAAACCTCAAAGAATCACATGGGAAAACACATCAAGAGCATAGACTCAACCAAGCTGGTGAGGAGTAAAAGTTACGGTGGACCTGGGGACTCCGCCTTTAAAATGTTACATGGGTGAAGATGAAATGTTTGGTCAAGCAAGAGTGGAGATTAGGCATTTGTAGTTTACTTTTTGGTGAGCATGAACCCAGGTAGGATGCTGAGAGGAGAGGGAGAAGCTGTTTATCTTGTAAAAGTAGGTGTCAATGGTGGTCTCTGCTATGCTGAGGCAGCATGACAGTGTGAAAAGCCTCTATTATAGCTTAATTCACCACGTAAGTGTTTTACGCTCTACAGACTCTGTGGTCTCTAGTGAACTACTCAGTTCTGTTGTTACAGATCCAGCTATAGAGAATATGTAAACGTGTGATTGTGGCTGTGTCCAATAAACCCTTATTTACAAAAAGAGTCACTGGGTCAGATTTGGCACCCAAATCATAGTTTGCCAACTCTTGATTTAGATTAGCTGGTCCTACTCTAAAATTGCCTTCCCTTTTCAATTCATTTTGCATTCTTCCACTCTGTTCATCTTTGGGAAGTGAGGCCTCCTCTGCTGACATGACACAGCTCAAGTGTATACCTATTCCTTGGCTTGGCATTTAAGGCCCTCGACAATATGCCCATTTGAAAGGGAACCAGGACTAAGCAGACGAGCTTGTTGGGAAAACTGCCTTAACCACAGTGCTAGCATTGGTGAGGACAAGCAAACTGTCCAAGGAGCATTTTCAAAAGATATAGACAATTCAGGCATAAACCATATCAATATCAGTGCTCACTCACCATGTAGCGGCATTGCATACCAGGGGAACAGATCCAGATGGTTTGCCACACTAGGTATGGATGTTTGACACACTAGGTAGCCAGACAGTCATCATTCTTAATTTTCTTCCATACGTAAAAGAATCTCAGCCAGGAGTCTAGGGTTTTGGGGGCAGACTACAACATAGTCTATGAGTCAGGCATTTGGCAGGTTTATCTTCAATTCACAGTCAAGCCAAAGCTTTGTTTTTAGGCATGTCGACACCATCCAAATGGCCTGAATTTATGGCCGAGCAAGGGACGGGATACATAATAAGCCAAGGAGCTGGACTGAAGAGTTGGGAGCAAAGAGAAGCTCCATCCTATCTTAGAGCAGACACTAGAAATTTACTGTTAAGGATGAAATTGGTCAGTGTGCCATAAAGGGAAGGCTTTATGAGTAAAGCCTCCTGGGAACTGCTTCAACTGGGTAAGCCATTACAGGGGATCTGCCTCTATCATAAAGACACAATCTTCCTTCCTGATGGTGGCCAGTGAAACAGGTGGTGAGACACAGAATAACCCTAACTAAAATGCACCTAAGACTGGGAAGATATATAAATCCTGGTGTGAAAATGAGAGGTATAACTGACACATTGAAAAGCATGTGTTCAGCTGCAGTCTAGCTTTAAGAGAAATAGTCTTGAAAGACCACTTTATTAAGTCATTTTGAAAAAAATCACTGTCACAGACACCAGTGATATTCATCATCTATATGAGCAATAAATGCTTGGGTGTAGAAAGAACTAAATAGAGAATCAAATCATAATTAGATGGTAACAAGGTAAACACGGAATCAGTAAAGGTTGATTTGATATATAAACTGTTTAATGGCAGTAGGTTAAGATAACATAAAGCACATCCACTTCACTATAAAAATATTTTTGTTGTGAATGGATCCAAACATGCCATATTCATTGCCTATAATTCCTTGTATCTGTCTTCACAAGAGGGACACATTCTTTGAGAAGGAAGGCATTTTAGTTCTATTCATTTAGGGGTACACATTCCATTGATGATTCTTGGATTAGCATTGCCAATGATTTATCTCTCTGCAACTCTCCTTCTTCTTTATTTCTATGCCTGGCAAACCTTTATTTTGATGGATACAGTCTTTATTTAAATGAATTAATATGGGCAATTGAGTTATAATCAAATCCTGTTAGCATGAAAACCATTCTTTACCTTTCACAGAACTTATCTCTGCTGTGGGTGATTACTTAATATTTTAACTCTCAAGGGAGATTCTGTTTTATTTCATTTCCAAGACACTAAATGTTTTCATATACTGAATGGGGAATCCCATAAAATAGAAACTACATAGGTGTGCAAAGGCACACACTAGATGAGTTGGATTTCTGATCTGGTTGGCAGAAATGGACACTTACAGTCCCAGCTTCTGGGGTCTGGACCAGTAAATCTTGTTAAAGTAAGTTAATTCCAAGGCTCCCTGCACTGAAGTCTATCCCTACCTCAATTAGTATTGGCTAGGAATAGATGTGATACTAAACCTGTAGGGATCATTGGGAGGAGAAGGGTGGGTCAGGGTATAGCATTGTATGTCAAAATATTCAGCTTCTGGGCAGTTGATGAGAGTACAGGTAGCAAGACACAGAAGGCCAGTCAAGAAGCATAATAGGAGTTTCCAGTAAGAAGAAGAAGATGGGTAAAGGTTGGCCTAGATGAAGTCAAGGGGAAATTTTATAATACTCCAGAGAGCTAAGAACTGGGAAACTGCTGAACACAGTTTGGAATATTATGTATACAAGGTGGAAACAGGAAAGGATAATGGGCGCATGTGGCAATAAGAGCCTATGAACAGATTAGATAGTATTCTGATGTATTTGGTTATGGATTGCTTAACCATGGACAAGTCACTGATGTTCACCAGCTCATTTGAAAAAATGGGGACAATAAAATTTAATGTACAGGATTATTGTAAAACTTAAATAACATAGTACATATCAAGTACTTATTATCATATCTGAGATATGGAATACGCTGATAAAAAGCTAGTTTCCTTTTCTTTAATGTAGGATTTTTTAACTTGGAATCCATGGCCCCAGTGGGGAGGATCATAAATGGGTGTAAGGAAGTGTTTGAACCTCTTCAAATTGTTTACAAAAATGTGCATGATTGTGTGTGTGTGTACTTTTTAAGAAGACAATTTTTATCTTTAATCCGATTTTTAAGAATGCCTGTGACTGGAATAAAAGTTGAGAAGCATTGTGCTGGTGCACAGTGGCAAGAGATGATTTCCAGATCCCATTTACTTATGGGGGAAAATGTGATCCTAATATGTGAACAGGCCAGCTTCCTACTGATTCATGTGGTTAGGACTAGGCCTCAAGAAACTGTCCTTTAATTCTGACAGCAGACATGGCTGTGGTGCTTAGGAGTCAAGAATGGCCCCAGAGCAAAGAATTCTTTGGATGATTCAGTTCCCTACTTGGATTTACCTGGTCATAGAACAAAACTTTCTCTCCTTTCTGCTTTTCCCTCATCATTAGCAAAATTGTCACCATGATTGGAGCCTGTCATTCTATTTCAGGACAACAAAGACTACCATATTTATCTGACCCTTCCTGCTCAGAGACCACAAAGATGGTCATTGTAAGAGAAAAAAAAGAGATTCCAGAGCGCATTCTCCTCCTACTACTCAGACGATCCCTTTAGCAAATATTTATCAACTAGAACGTATTTAGCACCTAAGTATTGATAGAAGAATATGCTAATAAAATGGATGCCTTCATATAGATTGAATACAGTGATAACAGATAGTGTTCTATAAAATGGCAGTTATAACATTTGGATATACTTGGCAATGTGGAAGTAACATCTCATTCTATTTAAAAAGAGATTTTGCATTAATATAAAGTAAAAGAGTAGATGTGGAAATAACAACCTGTCTATCATTTTTTTGGAATGATAATATCATTAATTCTTCTGTATACACTATGAAGATAGTAAGTTGAAACATAAAATGTTTTTTGTGAATTATAAAAATCTGGCAACTCAATATAAGTTCTTTTCTTGTCAAAGTTAATCCTTCAAGATAAATAGGAAAACAAAGAATTAATAAATATGCAAAGGCTTATAACTCTAGGATACTTAACATATTCATGAGCCAATTAAGAAAATATGGCTGGAATTCCATTGTTGGTGGTTGAAGGTTTGGTTCAAAGAATAATTGGTCTACTGGCTCATGAGATTATATGCTGAATTCATTCTCATATATATCGGGCAGATAATTAATGCCTATTTTACATCATTTAAAAAAATGATGTTAGAGCTTATCTATAAGGCAGCAACAGAACACCTCTAAGTGGAAAATAATGTGTTTTTATAGGTGATTCTCAATACATGAGTATGTGTTTAGTTAGTATTGTATTTACAGAGGCATCAATCCCCTTCGAAAGGGGCTGCCCTAATGTGGATTCAGGCATTTGCATTTACAATGGGTCACTTGTCAATCAATTTTACCCACTGAGCTTTAATGAAGCAAGCCCACAACCAGAGGAAGGAAAATGGTGACACTGCCATTGCATGCATATAGTGACTCAGAATCCTGCTTATTTTAGCTGAACGGTTTACAGGGAACCTATCCCACTGCTAGCGCTTTGTTTTTAAACCTTTAAAAAAATTTTTTTCAGATTTGATGTAAATATTATCAGTTTATAGATCTGTTATCAAAAGAAGGCCTGGTTAAGTTGGCAGCTGATAGTAGTAGAAGGTAGATATGATGAAAACTGATACCAAAAAAGAGAGATATTAGAAGGAGATAAAATTTGGCAAAATATAGAAAACTAGACTACAAATTCTACATGGCTAGGAACTGTGTTTGTTTTATTCACTCTTGTATCGCCATTGCCTATGACTATGTATGTCACATAGTAAGCACTCAATCAAAATCACTTGAGGGAATGAACTTGTGAATGACACAACTCACTGAGGATGGATCAGGCTAATATGTCAGTGTAATACTCCAACAGAAAGAAAACATGTTAGGGATGTAGTACAGAGGCCTCAAATTTTACTTACACACTTAGATTTAAGTCACCTTATTTATGGTTCTACTCAACTATGAATTTCTATGTCTAATGTGACAGAAACATGGTGAATAATAGCATTCCTTTCACCTCATTAAAAAAAGAAAGAGTGATAGGTATTTGTTTAGAGTAGGTAAATTGTCCAATTCTTTCTGAGCTCTTCTACAAAAGAACCAGAATAAATTAGAAATGCTTCCAAGACCAACTAACAAATAAGATGTCAGTTAAATAAACCTTTTTTTACAAATCAAATTTAAACACTAAAATTATTTTGGTTGAGAATTTAAGTCAGCAAAAATCATATTGAAAGTAATTTTTGGATGAATTGGAGTACTTGGCACAATCTAATTAAGAGATGTCTAAGCTACTTGTTATGAGTCACTTGTCACTACTAATCAGAAACTCTAGAGTATGTTTGTAGAGTCTTTCTACTTCAGCCTTGAATTGTGTTTTGTTCCATTAAGAACAAAAATTGTTTTGTTTTTTTTTGTCTTTGCAAAACAAAATTATTTTTGTTAGATATTCAAATAATTTGTGATATGGTGTCTGTTTCAGTGATTGGCTTAAAGGAAGACCATAAATATTCAACCTGACATCACAAAACATCTGCTCTTTGATAGCAATATGCTACTTTTATGATTTTGTTTCAAGAATGCTGTTTTATTTACATGTACCAGATTATATCCTATAAAACCTGAAGCGACTGGTTAGCATTAAGACTTACAAATAATAATAACAAACTATATGCTGGCATGTTAATAAGTTGACTTTAGATTTTTCCCTTGTGGCACAATAGGGAATAGTCCCTCAGTAATTCCATAGAATAGAGGTAAGAACCCAGAGGTCTGGGAGTCCATTTCAAACCTGACTCTAATTTCATACATGTATATAAGGAGTTAATTATAATAGAGTTCATGGCTAAGGCCAAAAAGCAGGAAATATGTAGGGGAGGTGGGGAGTGAGGGTGGAGTAAGATTTATTTCCTATGAATGTTGAGTTTCTCAACTCAAGAAAGAAATATCACTCATTTGACTGACTTGAGTCATCTTTATATAAGGATTTCATTGTTTTCCACTTTCGTAGCTTTAATATATAGTTCACAGTTCCATTGCTAGAAATGAGTCTTAGGTTTGACTTATAAAGTGCACTTTTCAAAGCTCTCAATTATTTGAAAAATCCAGGGATTTTCTAAAAACTCCCCCAAAGAATACATTTATTTTAAAGGGATTTTGTGTGCATGCTTCATTCTTTAATCATAGATTGAGAAGTGCAAGAAAATATGAAATATTATTAGCTAAAAATGCTTCAAGAACTTTACCATTGAGAGGGCTGAATAATAAATTCTGGATAAGATGATAAAATAGTGGAAGAGAAAAAAATAGTCACCATGTTTATCCACCAGTGAAATTGGCCATTTTGTTGAGAAAACATTTCTTGGAAATCTTGTTTTTTATTTAGTCTGCTTGATGATGTTTCTAATTCACAGGCATAAGAAGGAAAAAAATATTGATGTTTAAAAGCCTCTTACATGGAAAGCTGGAAGCACGAAGTGATGCCCAGCATCAGACCCAAGAGATTACTCTGCCACTTCTGCCACTCCCAGAATCAACCATCAAGTGTTGAGTTATATGCTTATAAATAAGGCTCAAAGCAAGGAGATATTTACTGACTTGTAGACAGTTGTAAATATTCCCTGAAGTTCTCCAGGTTTGCTTTTGAGACCTGTGCAAACAACTCTCCTTCAGGGTTTATCCATACAATGGGTTGCCTGACAATAGATGGAGGCCAAAGTGTAGAGCCCTCCCTAAGCCCTTCTGCCTGCCTCTTGTCTGGGGCATGTATCTGTGGCCTTGGGAATCCCCCATTTACACAGTTACAAATGTCCCCTCTTCCCTAGGAAGCAGGCACTGCACTGTAGGTGCTACATCCAGCAATCCCTTGCCCCAGACAGCACAATTTGACTGCTCTCCCACAGCATTCTGTAGGAGAGCTCAGTGGTGTCTTCTACGCACAGGGCATGTTCTGGGATAGCATGTCCCTCGGCCACCACTAGACAGATTGGGCCAGAAATCCATGCTCCCAGCATGAGCACAAGGGCCACTCCGCTCGTTCTGGAACCAGGACCGGGGGCCTACACTGGGAGTGCAGCCAACTCAGAGGGTGAGTGATGGGGAAGGGACCAGCCAGGGTGCCATGGATCCTATCATTTTATAAAGTCTTTTTCTTGATTTGCTGCTTGCCCTGTTACTACGGTCCTTAAACTGTTTTCTGGAGTTTTGATAGAGTTGTTTCTGCCAGTTCTTATTGGTTGTTCAAAGCTTCTGTGGGGGGATGGAGCCACAAGGTGTCTTTCTCTGTCATCTTGATGGAGGCAGAAACCATTCCTTTTGGCCTCCAGAAAAACTTAAGCAAAGAGACTCCACCAAAGGCTGATCTTTCAACCTAATAGTTTAAATACAATCTTAAGTTGTTTTGTGATCAGGTTTCTATTAATATACCTAAAGTGAGTTATATCCCTCCCTGTTTTACAAGTAAAGATATTGTATTTGCACTGTGACAAAGGCAGCTAGCCTCATCAAATGATAGGATAGATGAGATAAAACTATTACCACATGCCAAAATAAGTTGCCATCATTTTTTTTTTTTTTTTTTACATATCTTCAGTGCCATTTAAACCTGCTTTTGGAAAACATTAATTAGACAATTCATCTGTGCAAATAGTGTCCACGGCACTGGCTGGTCACCTGGCACTCTGGCCCTGGAGAGCTGATCATACTAATGTTCCCCTTAACTTCAGGGGAAACCATCCCCTGATTACACTGCTAGGAACCTGATCTCCAAAAGCCTTGAACTGTTTTACTTCAGTTTTTGACTCAGTCGCGTTACCATTTTCTGGTTCTTTACCTTGTAAAAGCCTGTGACCAGTGAGGTCTGTGACCCAGCTCCTCTGTTCCACTCCCTCTGGAAAATTTTTTCCATCTGACTTCTTAAAGGAATTTCCCCTGTGGTCCTTCATCAGATTCAAGTGTCTTGTTTCACTTCCATGCCCTCACTTGCTTCTATAAACACCAGCCATTCACTCCACTCAAGGGTTTTTAAAGCTTTCTTCTAACTATAACGGGGGAAAAAAATTAAAACAATCATCTGCAGTTTGCTTTGCAATACATAAAAATCTATATAGTATAGAGAATCACTGAAAGGAAATAACTAGAAAGACCAGTAGTTGTTCTTATGGCTTTTTTCCTACTTCGCTGCATTCTTTATATTTTCTGTTAATGGGTATGTCCTATTTTCCTAACGAAATATTGCCATTATTTTAAAATAACTTCTTTAAATATATTCTGTATTTTTGTTTTCTTTTCAATAGATATGAGTAACATTTTCACATAGAGAAACCAAGCCAATAGTAACAAAATATGGTGATAGTATATGCTCTAAGGATTATGCCAGTGTTTGATTTAAAATACAAATTGGAACCTTATCATAAATACAAAAAATAAGAGCTTCATGATAGATACTCTTAAAAATCTTTAGTTGAAACAATCTCATAAAATCAGTTTATTTCTTAAATGGAGAAAAAATATATTCCTAATTTTAAAAGACATAGATATATAATTATGGGTATGCACACATTTGTTTTTATGGGAAATCAACAATAAGATTATATTTGGGGTTTTTTTCTACTTGTATTCATAGTTACTTTCCCCAAATTTTCTTTCTCTTATTTTTTCTTTTTTTTATAAAATGCATTTGCTTTTTTAAATAGTAAGTATCTTGCCGTAGCCACAACCAAGCAGAGAAGTAGAATATATTATATATTAAAAGAGAATTTATCAGTTCAATCTATCTCCATATGAAGGGTATGTCTCTCTGCCCAATATAGGAAGGTTCTGGAGCTATCTTTAAAAGTCCCAAAGGTGAAAGTAAGTATCCTAGGGAGTTTCTATACTTAGGCAGAAATTTGAATGTATTACCTAAGTATTCATTCTCTGTGTGCCTTCTGTTCTGATGTCAGAAAGGAAAGCAAAAGTTATCCTAACCTGAAAGTATTCACTAATGACAGACCACTTAGCAAACACCATTGCCCAGATGATTATAGTGTCTAGTGATATCTGTAAGCATTGGGCTTCCTTTGCAAGTCACTTGCAAAAGGAAATTGAAATTGGAAGATTGTTTGAAGCACACACAAAGTCTTTGACAAACTAAGATCTGGCAAAGTTAGACTGGTCAACAACCAGTCTAGAGGAAATGAACAGAATGATATGGAAGAAGCAAGAATGATAACTAATAAAGGCTTATAGGAGACATTTAGGAGAATTGATCTTCAAGATAAATGACTCTCTTTATGGCTACTCTTCATAAATATGAAATGAAGATAATTTGTATAAAATTATCAGATAAAAATAATTTTTGTCTGAAAAATTACACCAATCAAAATTAATCCTTGATTCATTCTCGATCATACTAAGACTTAGCATATAGATGGAATTATAACTTATTGTATAATACATAGTGTCATATTTTAAAAGTGGCATCACAATAAAATCTTTTTTACCTTCATAACCATATTTTGATCTGCTTAAAGAGGTTTTTTTAATGATATCTCACAGTAGTTTTATTTTATTTTATTTATTGATCTTTTTAAATATATTTTTAAATTTATTTTTAAAAGATAGGTTATATAAAATGTTACATAAAAAAATAAAAGGGATTCCCATATGCCCAACTTCCCAGACCTCCCACTTTTCCCCACATTAACAATGTCATTCATTGGTGTGGTACATTCATTACAATTGATGAATACATTTTGGAGCATTGCCACTAAGCATGGACTATAGTTTACATTGTAGTTCACACTCTCTTCACTCAATTCTGTAGGCTATGGCAGGATATATAATGGCCTGTATCTGTCACCACAGTGTCATTCAGGTCAATTCCAAGTCCTGAAAATGCCCCATATTACACCTCTTTTTCCCTCTCCCTGCCTTCAGCACCTTCAGTGGCCACTGTCTCTACATCAATGATATAATTTCTTCCCTTGCTAGAATCACAATAAGTCTATAGTAGAATACCAGTAAGTCTACTCTAGTTCATATTTTATTCCCCAATCCTGAGGATTTTGGGATGGTGATGCCTACTCCACCTCTAATTGAGAGGGGACTTTGATCCCAAATGGCTGATGGATGGGACTGTCTTGCTTACAGTTGTAGACTCTTTCGGTTCCTTGGTGTGGTAGTTGTCTATCCTCACCTCCTTGTTAGTTGTCCTGGGTGAGTCCAATGAAATGGAGAGTAGGTGTTGCAACTCCGCTGAGGCTCAGGGCCCAGCTGGTACACGGACAGCCCAGAGATTCAAGTCTCTTGGACATACACCTACCAACTCCAGCACCAACTATAGGTTCAAATGAAAGGGACAGAAGAGTCATGTGTAGAGAAGTCACATCTGAGTCCAACTCTGTCACACTCAGAAGCACAATCTCCAAAGTAGGGCCCACTGGCAAGGCACCAAACTCTGGAGCTGTCTGCCAAGACCATAGGACCTGGGTGTCTCCAGAGCCCTCAGGAGCCCCACTGTCTGGGGTAGTGTCTACTTTGGCCAGCAATGAGATCCTGAATGAGCATTACCTCTCTGATGACCTCCCGGCTCACTTTGAAGTCTTTTAAGGTGTCTTTTTGTTTAAGATAATTTTTCTTATGCTACCCAGACCAGCAGTATATTACTTTATTATATAATCCTTAGCAAAAGATAAATTCCTCTTCTGTGGAAGAGATCATGTGCTAAAAGCTCAAAAAAAATTTTTTGGAAGAATATTTACTATTATGATCCCTTACCAGCATCCCTCCTCATTTCTACCCACTCCCTGTGGATATAATGTGGTCAAGAGCTTTTTTATTTTTTAAAATAATTATAAATTTTTTAAAGAGAAATTTCAGATTATAGAAAAGTTACCTCAAAAGTATAGGGGATTCCCATATTACACCCACCCATCCACATACACATTTTCCCCTATTATTTCCATTATACATTAGTGAGGTGCATTTGTTACAATTGACAAACCAAAGTGAAGCACTGCTACTAATCAGAGTCTATAGTTTATGGTTTACACTTTGCACTGTACAGTTTTATAGGCTTTGACAAATGTATAATATCATGTATCCATCATTACAGAAACATATAGAACAATTCCAATGCCTTAAAAATGCCCTGAATTTTACCTATTCATCCTTCCCCCTCCCCTCTAAACCTCTGGTAACCACTATTTTTATATCAATGTTACAAATTCTTCCGTTACCACATGATAATACCTACAATAACAACAAATCTACATTGGTCCATGGTTACCCACCCAAGATTCATTACTGAATCTTGATGAATTTGAGATGATGTCTGCTCTGACTGCTTCAAATTGAGAAGGAGCTTAGATAATATGGGGCAGATGGAAGGAAGTGTTGTTGTTTTTTTTACTTTATTTTGTATATTTAATAATTGAAAATATAAACAATTAAAAAGTAAATACAGATGAATAAATATATACATTTCTCAATTCAAAGTACTGGATGCATATAAATTTTTTTTTTAATCAAACAATGTTACACAATATATTTGGTTCATAGCAACGCATTCATACAGTATTTGCCCTTTGTGTCTGGCTTGTTTCACTCAACATAATGTCCTCCAGGTTCATCCATGTTGTCCTATGCTTTACGACTTCATTTCTTCTTACAGCTGCATAATATTCCATCATGTGAATAGACCACAGTTTGTTTATCCATTCGTCTGTTGATGAACACCTGGGCTGTTTACAACTTTTGGCCATGGTGAATAATGTTGCTATGAACATCGGTGTGCAGATGTCTGTTCATGTCACTGCTCTCAGTTCTTCTGGGTATATACCCAGTAGTGGTATTGCTGGGTCATGTGGCAAGTCTATATTCAACTTCTTTAGGAACTGCCAAACAGTCCTCCATAGTGGCTGTACCATTCTACATTTCCACCAACAGTGAAGAAGTGTTCCTATCTCTCCACATCCTTTCCAATACTTGTAGTTCTCTTTTTAATAGTGTCCATTCTGATAGGTGTGAAATGATATCTCATTGTAGTTTTGATTTGCATTTCCCTAATCATGAGTGATGTTGAGCATTTCTTCATGTGTTTTTTTGCCATTTGTATTTCTTCTTTGGAGAAATGTCTATTCAAGTCTTTTGCCCATTTTTTAATTTGTCTTTTTATTTTTGAGTTGTAACATCTCTTTAAATATCCAGGATATTAAAACCTTATCAGATATGTAATTTCCAAATATTTTTTCCCATTGAGTTGGCTGCCTTTTCACCCTTTTGACAAAGTCCTGTGAGGTACAAAAGTGTTTAATTTTGAGGAGGTTCCATTTATCTATTTTTTCTTTTGTTGCACATGCTTTGGGTGTAAGGTCCAAGAAACCACCACCTACTACAAGGTCTTGAATGTGTTTTCCTATATTTTCTTCTAGTAGTTTTATGGTCCTGGCTTTTATATTTAGATCTTTGGTCCATTTTGAGTTGATTTTTGTATAGGGGGTGAGATAGAGGTCCTCTTGCATTCTTTTGGTTATAGATATCCAGTTCTCCCAACACCATTTGTTGAAGAGACTGTTTTTTCCCGTTAGCGTGGGCTTGGTAGGTTTGTCAAAAAGCAGTTGACTGTATAGGTGAGGGTTTATTTCTGGGTTCTCAATTCTAGTCCACTGATCGATGTGTCTTTATGCCAGTACCATGCTATTTTAATCACTGTAGCTTTGTAATATGTTTCAAAGTCAGACAATGAAATTCCTCCCACGTCGCTCTTCTTTTTTAGAATGCTTTTGGCTATTCGGATGCACTTACCCTTCCAGATGAATTTGGTAATTGCCTTCTCTAATTCTGTAAAGTAAGCTGTTGGGATTTTGATTGGTATTGCATTGAATCTATAAATCAGTTTGGGCAAGATTGACATCTTCACTATATTTATTCTTCCAATCCATGAACACGGAATGTCTTTCCATTTGTTTAGGTCTTTTTAAATTTCTTTTAGCAT
>JAQZBX010055942.1:0-18296 GCA_029593785.1 Cabassous unicinctus
CCGCAGGTACGGGAAGCCGCTGGTGTTCGACCTGCGCGAGGTGGACACGTTCCCCGCGGTGCAGCGGCAGCTGGAGGCCGTGCGGCCGGGGCTGGCGCGGGAGCTGCTGAGCCGCGCGCTGCTGCGGGGCGAGCGCTACCTGTCGCTGCTGCGCGCGGACGAGGGGCCCGAGTACGGCCCCACGCAGTTCCAGGAGGCGCGCGTGGCGCGCTTCCGCCTGCTCTTCGTCACCAGGCTGCGGTGGCCGCCGGCCGAGCAGCTGCGGGCGCTGCTCCCCGTGCGCGTGCTGCCGCCCCGCGGGGGCCTCTAACGCGTGCCTGTGCGGGGGCGGCGGACGCGGACAGACGGACGCGCGGAAAAACGGAGTCGACTTTATTCTCCTTGAACCACAAAATAGAGTCTTTGGTTGTACAAACGTCACTAGTTACAGTCTCGCCGAGGTCCGGCCGGGGGCAGCTAGTCAGGCCGGACTCCCGAGGGGTCTCTTTAAAATACTACCACCCAGGTTAAAAGACTCGGGGTGCGGGCGGCGGGCGCTGGCAGGGCCCCACCCCAAGCCGGGGAGGCCCCTAGGAGGGCACGGGGCCCAGGCCGCGGCGCCCCGGCCGCACGGGGCGGCGGCTGCTGCTCAGCGTCCCCTCCTCGGGGCCCGGCGGCGCCTCTCCGTCCTCCTGCGGGCCTGCGGGCGGGCGGGCGTGAGCGCGGGCGGCGGCCCGGGGGCTGTCCCCGCCGCTTCCCCCCGACTCACCGGGGCTGGGAGACTTTTCCAAGGACCTCAGCTCCTCAGCAAAGTCGGGGGACTGGCAGGGGGAGAAGGGCGCAGTCAGGGCCCAGCCACCACCCACCTCGAGTCCCGGCGGGGGTCCCCCAGGTCTCAGGACGACCCCAAGGGGAGAGTGGTGACCCACACCCCAGGCCCAGAGCGGGCAGCGGAGAGGAGCGGAGCGGGACAGGCAGGCCGAGGGCCGCGGCCGGTACCTGGAGGCCACACACGGGCCTGGAGGAGGGCAGGGCGGCAAACACCCTGTAGTCAAAGTGCTGTCCAGACAGGGCTCGAGGACAGCGAGAGGGAGGGCAGAGGCAGAGAACGCAGAGCGGACAGGTGAGGGGCGCAGCAGGGGCGGGGCGCCCTCCCCCACGGGCCCCGCGGGGTGCAGGCTCCTCACCAGGCGTCCAGGGGAGGCGCAGGGCTGAGGGCTGAGGTCTGGGGGAACAGGAAGGGGGCGTTGGGAGGGGCCTGCGCCATGGGCAGGGTCCCCTGCCCCCCCCCAGAACACACAGACCTTCCAAGGGGGTGGGCGAGGGAGTGGGCGCTGGTGAGGGGGCCTCAGCCAGCCGCTCCAGGGGCCCCCGCTTGCCCCGGCCCTCCTGGGACTTGCTGAGGACCATCTGTGCACGGAGAGCGTCCTGCTCCAAGGACTTCATCCTGTGGGGGCGGCGGGCGGGGCTGGCAGCTGGGGGTGGGGGGTGCTGGGGATGCTGGGAGGGTGCTAGGTATCCTGGGGGTGCTGGGAAGGTACCGGGAGTGCTAGGAGACGCTGGGAGGGTGCAGGGGCTGCTAGCTAATACTTGGAGGATGCTGGATGCCGGCGGTGCTGGGAACGTACTGGGATCACTGGGGGATGCTGGAAGGGTGCTGGGGGATGCTGGGAGGGTACAGGGGCCGCTAGGTGACACTGGGAAGATGCTGGGGGGGGCCTCCTCACCTGGCCGCCCTCCACAGCGCGCGCTTCTCAGCCTCCAGGGCCCGGCGCTCGGCAGGAGACAGGGCCCGTGTGGGCACAGGCAGCTCCGGACTCTGCACACGCAGCCGCTCCTGGTGGCGCCGCTCGGCCTTGGCTGTCCGCACAGGGGCGCCGCCTCCCGGGGGCGGAGGGGACGCCGGGCTGGGCCTGGGGCAGCAACAGGCAGGGGACCTGATGGGCTTGGGGGAGCACGTGGGGTGGCACGGAGGCAGGCTGGAGCACGGGACAGGCTGGGGAAGGCGCGGGGCGGCCCCTCGGCCCCTCACCCTCCGGCAGGGCCCAGGCCGGCCCAGGGCGGCTCCTCGTCCTCCGGCTCAGTGGGGGTCTCCAGGTGGTGGGCGCCTGCCTTGGGACTGGCCGCCGCCTCCTGCAGCATCTGTGCCCTCTTCTGCTGCAGCTTGCGGGCTGCAGGGAGAGGAGGGGGCTCAGGCCAGCCTGGGCCCCAGGGCCCGCCCGCCGGCCCACCGGCTCACCTTCCTCTTCCTGCATCTTGCGCAGGTCATCGGCTCCCACCAGGGACACGCGCTTGGGCGGCCCCTCCACTGGGGGCACCCGCACCTCCAGCTCAAAGTACTTCTGCCGCTCGCGGAAGGACAGCTGCTCAGGGGGCGCTGCAGGCCCGGGGGGCTGGGGAGAGTGGGCCCTGAGGCCTGGCCGCGGGTCTCCTAGTGGGCACCGGGCCCATTTTGGGGCCACCACGTGGCCGGGTGGGGGGCGGCTGGGGGCGCCTGGGCTGGCCCTCACGTACCTGGGCTGGGAAGTCCTCGGGCGGGTGGGCAGTGGGCACGGCGGCGAAGGTGCGGTAAGCCTGCTTCACGTTGGCCGGCAGCTCGCCAGGGGAGGGGGGGGAGGGCGGCTGGGGGGCGGGGCAGGCGTGAGCGGGGCCTGGGGCAGCTGCGGCGGCTGCAGCCCCAGTCCCCAGCTGTCCCTACTTGAGTCCTGGGGCCCACGCGCCACTGACCCCCACCCAGCACCCTGCCGAGCAGGGCTCGGAGCCGCCCCACCAGACGGCGCACTCACAAGGAGGGGGCCGCCTCTGCCCCTGGGGTCTGGGCAGCCCCAGGGCCTGGCTTGTGCCAACGGCGGGATCACCCCGGGCTTTGTCTGCAGAGGGCAGAGAGGGGAGCCAGGGAACAGGAAGGACGGGGGTCCAGGGAGGGAGGGCAAGGGAGGGTGATGGGGGGGGACTAAGGGGACAGCTGGGCTGGGCCCCTAAGGCATGGGGCTGGACACTCACCCGTGAGGGGCGCCGTCAGCATCTGGGCTCTGAGCCTGTACTGCCCGTGCCCACCCCACGCCCCTCAACCCAGAAGCAGGGAGCCGGGGGGGCAGGCAGGTTGTGGGGGCAGGGGCCACGCTGGCCCTGGGGAGCACAGGCCCGAGCTGTCATCACCCCCACGCCGTGGGGCGCCTGCATCTTGGGACACTCACCTGCTGGCCGATGAGCGAACGGGGGGCTTCGACGGTCTTCCCTGCTGTGCCGGAGAGTACCTGGAGGCAGGAGGGCAGGTGCGGTGAGGGCCAGGCGCTGGCCTTGGTGGCACAGGGGCCTGTCCCCAGCTCCCTGGCCTGACCACAGCCCAGGAGACGCTCCCGGGGAGGCCTAGACCCGTGCCCACCGGCACGGAGGGTCCACCTGGCCCTCCCCCTTCCCTCACAGTGGGGGCCAGGCCGGAGCTTCACAGGGACAGACAGAGGAACAGACAGAGGGTTGCACGGACAGAGGCGGTGACGATGGGCCCTGCCCACCCACTGCTGGTGGTCGAGGACCCCTGTCCCTCCCGGGCGTCGTCCTCCACGGCCGGGGAGAAGGCATGGCCCGCGCCGTGAAGGCTTCGCCAAGGCACTTCGGGGCTGTGTGCGCAGCTCCTGGCCCAGCCCGCCCTCCCTGCTTGGAGGGCTCTGCGGGCTGGGGCCGGCTGGGGCCATCCTCCGAGGAGGACTGTTTTTATCTCTGGGGGGAGGGCTGGATGACTCCCTGCCTGCGCCCCCCACCAGCTGTCTGTGGTGGATGCCTCCCTGCGGCGCCCCTCCCACCGGCACCCGCCAGTGTGCCCAGGGCTGCCTCGGCTCGCCCTGTCTGGAGCTGGTGGGCAACCCCCACGGCCCTCACCAGCCTCTGGGAGAAAACCAGGCCGTGGGTGGAGGGGCCCGGCAGGCAGTCCCCGCTCTGCTGCAGAAAGGCCTCACAGCTTGGTCCCGGGACTGGGGGTGGAAGCCCTCACTAGGCTAGGAGAAGCGCGGGAGGGGAGAGGACAGTGGGACCCCGGACCCTGAGCTGCTCCTGCCAACCCCTGCCCTGGTCTCAGGCCTCCGAGGCCCCCGGGCTGCCTCATGGCGCTGGGGGCTGGCCAGGGCCACGCTTCTGGCTGCCCTCTCTGCCACGTCCTGCCTGGCGTGCACACAGCTGGGGATGCATTCCCCAGACCTGCCCTCAGGGCTAACGCCCCCAGCAAGGCCGTGGCAAGGAGGCGCTGGCCACAGTAAGGCACGGGGCTGCAGGTGTGGGTTTGGACCCCACGTCCCCGCAAGGCCCCGCTCCTCAGAGCAGCCGGGGGCCGAGAGCTCACCTAGGGCCAGGCACAGGCCATCGGGAACCCTCTGTGCTTCCCTGAGCCCCCACTCCTGGAGCCTGCTGCCTGTGTACCCCCCCCCCCGGGCAACGCGCTGTGCCCAGGCAGCCTCGGCCCCTCCACCGGCCCAGGTGGCCTATGCTCTGGGGTTTCCAGGAAAGGGAGATCGAGGGTGGATGTGCAGACCAACACACAAGTGGGCAGGCCCAGGCAAGGTCAGGGCGGACACACCTGCGTGCTGCCCCCCCCTGCACAGCTGCTGGGCATGGTGGTCCAGCCCAGGGGCTCCGGGCCCCACCCTGGGGGTTGAGTGACACAGCTGTGGGGACCGCATCTGCCACAGTGAGGGCCGCTGGGCACACGTGGTCGGGACGCGTGGACAAGAGAGTGGGGCATGGGTGTGTGGGGGAGTGAGGGGAGGGGCCCCAGGGCGCACAGCCAGGCTCTGGGGGGGGGACCCCAGGACGCGAGCACGGCCCAGCACTCACCGTGGCCTCCACAGGCTCCAGCCCCCACGGGGTCTGTCCAGCCAGTTCCTTGTCCTGCGAGCAGAGCAGACGTGGTCAGGAGCCAACAGCCACACACTCCCCTGTCCGGGCAGCCAGCTGCAGCGACTGACCTCGCCGGGGCCCTCAGGGCTCAGCTCGCGGTCGATGGAGGAGATGCTTTCCAGGCTGTTCCGGCGGCCGACCCCTGCTGCGAAGGGGTTGGCAATGACGCCCGGCGACACCTGGGAGGACAAAGGCAGGCTGGGGGCCACCACCCGGCCTCACGGTCCTGCCCCCGACACGGGGGCCGACTCGGTGGAGGACAGCTCCGGATGGGGATGCCACCGCCAAGACCGCCCTGCAACGCTGGCCCCGTGCGGACCGCATCACGCTCCTGGGCTCCACTGTCCCACAAGTGGCCCCTGCGTGCACTCCCAGGGCTGCTGTCACACCCAGGGGTCTCGTGGCCCGTGGCCCGCTGCTTAGGGACGGGGGCGCAGAAGTGGGTCCACCGCGCAGCAGCAGCGAGCTCCGCGGAGCCAGGGCTGCTGCTAGGGCTTAGATGGGAGCCCAGAGCCAAGAGTCTCTAAACCAGACGTTTTTAAAGAGAGAACGTGTCTATTTCTGAACCTAAAAGGATTAAATCATCTTATCCAAACCCAGTCGCGGGATGAGCAGGAGGGGGTGGAGGAACGGGGCTGCTGGGAACCTCTGGGCAGCAAAAGCGGCCTGGGACGGGGACACTGGGCCAGAGAAGCTCCATCGCCAATGCCAGGCCAAGAACGGCTGTAGTCCCAGCCCGCAGGCTGTGGGAGGGAGACGGGGGATGGTGCCGGCGGCTACTGTGTGCCCAGGGACCCCCCCAAAAGGCGACGGCATGCGGGGCCGGAACCCACATCCAGGTCTATGCTACTTAAGTAAAAATACAGCTCAAACGCTCAGTAAGAGATGAACGAAGCAACAGCTGGAGGGCAAGGTGGGGTGCTCACACGGGGTGGGGTGCTCACACGGGGTCACGGAACAGGAGGCGCTGCGTAGGCAGGACGCTGTGTCACCACGGGAGACACGTGTCACCGAGAGACCACAGCCTTTGGCTACCCGCGCCCAGGACAGCAGCAGTGTGAGCGAGGACAACTGGTGAAAGAGCCTGCCAGAACCAGGCTCAACAATGAAAGCCAAGGAGCTGTCCTTCCCTCCTTCTGGAATAACACGGTCAAGAAGCACTAGGCAGGCCCCAGGCAGGGTTCGGGGGGAGGGGCTGGGATGGCCATGCCAGAGGGACCCGCAGAATAGAAGGCGGGGGCTGGAGAAGGTAAAACCGAGAGCAATGGGCACGGGTGGGCCACACACCTCCAGCAGGCACAGGGCCAAGCGTGCCCCCCACATCCACGAGCTCCAGCAGCAACGGGACACCTGGGGCCCAGCTCGAGCTCCTGAGCGTCTCTTCTGGGAGAAGCGGCTGCTCTGGGCCGGGCCCGAGAGCCGGCTCGTGTTCTTGAAGATGAGAGGGCGCACAGAGCACCAGGAGCAGACTGAAGGCCACCCCAGCTGCGCTGGGCAACTGGGCTTCCAGCGGCCAAACAACAGTGACAAACTATGACCACTAAGAAGAGAGAGCCCTGGGCCAGGCCAGCACCAAGCCAAGAGTCTGCACGGGGGGAGGAGAGCGGGCGTGCAGGGGTGACGGACCCGAGGCCCGCCCAGCGCCGCCATGGGGCCAGGACGCAACCACCCAGCCGCCACAGTACTGACCCAAGAAGCATCAAGGAATGCTAAGGCCAGGGTTGGAGGGCTGGCGAGTGGGGCGTCAGCGCTCCGTCCAACAGCTCCCTCTCCCCACCAGACGCTCGGGGTTAGGACCGTCACCCAGGGGACAGACCACACCCATCCCTCGAGAAGACCTGGCCTCGCTTCTGTGATAATCCTGCCAAATCCCAGGTGCTGAAACTAACCGTGAGGAAACATCCAAAGAACCTGCTGTGAGGAGCGGGTCACATGACAGCCTGTGCTTGTGAGAAGCATCAGGCTCAAAAGTCAAGAAAGGACTAGGACGTGTTCCCGAATAAACAAACTAAAGAGACACAAATCAGCGGGACGTCAGACCCTGGCCCACGCCCCTGGCTCTACAGGACGCTGCTGGGATAGCTGGGGGAGCGTGAGCGCGGCCTGAGCGAGAGTTAGTTTGTACTGTCCATGCAACTTTTCTCTAATTTTAAATTTATCTTGCATATTTACTCATTTTTCAAAAAGAAACAATGGTAGGACAACCCCAAAACTACTAAATATGGTAGCCTATAATGGGAAAGTGCAGAGACAGAAGTAGACTTCTCTAAAGTACCTTATTGTAAAGTTTTGACTTTGGACCCAGATAAATGGTTAGATGGTTAAGAGACAGAATTAAAAAAAAAAAAAAATCTTTAAAGACTGGGAAAATAAAAAGTATTTGTTAAGTATAATTTGTCAGACACTTTTAAGTGACCTAAAAACACACTATTTTCACAGAGCATCCTAGTTGGAGAAACCCTAAGAAAAATAAAAATCTTAACTTTTCTAAAGGTTTAATTGTTAATAGTATCGGCCTTACTTTGAGATTAAGTAGTTATGATGATGTTTTCAAAGGAAGATTTTCCACGTGAGAAAAAGAAGCACAAACATAAAACCTAAAAAATCAGGAAAAGCTCTGTGATCTTAAGTTTGAGTTGAAAATTAAAGCACAAACTCATGTTTTTTTCCCTAAAACCACCTGGCTCTAACTGTACCAAGGCCTGAACACAACCACCCGGCGGCAACGAGCACCCGGCACGCCATCATGGTCTCTAAACACCGTCCCCACAGGAAGACCAGAGCGCCCTGCACACCCGCAGCAGGAGGCACACGGGGGCCTTGTTGGCTCAGCAAGCAAGGGAGTTCCTGGAGCTCCAGCAGCTGTGGGGAAGGGCAACGGTGCACAGACGACCAGTGCAGCAAGGACGACGGAGGAGCCACATCAACAACATGAAGATCCCGGGCTGACTCAAAGGCTGGCCAGCAAAGCAAAGGGACGACGAGAAGATACAGCTGGCAAGCAGCCCGATGCCCGCGTGGGCCGAGTTTAACAGAAACGGGGGGTTGTCAAGAGCTGACAGCACCATGTGCCGCAGAGAACCCCCAACACGCCTTGCTGCACACTTCACACAGGTGGAGCTGCCTGGCGGCAGCTGGCTCAGCCTTTTTTAGCACCTGTGGCCCACCTTGCCACCCCCAGTACATCCCATCATGGGCATCCCGTGCTCTCTCCGGGCCAGAGCCTCAAGACAACATTCCAAAGGCCCAGAGAGGTGCCTGATAAGAGGCTGCACCCCACATCTCCATCTGGCTGGCTTGGGCTTAGCGTGTGTGCTGGGCCAGAGCAGGTGGAACGGAGCTGCCCCTGCCCACCCAGGTGAGGGCGGCACACTTACCTCCACGGTGGTGGGGGTGCTGGTGTCGAAGCCATCGCAGACGAGCACGGTGAGGGAGTCGCCCACACCCCGCAGCAGCTGCACGGCCTCACCGTGTGTCAGGCCCAGCAGGCTCTGCTGGTTCACCTCCAGCAGCCGCAGCCCCACGCGCAGTCGGCCGTCCCGCCCTGCCGCCCCCGTGGGGCTCACCTGTAGGGAGAGAGTGCAGCAAGGAGATGCAGGTGCTAAGAGCCGTGGCCCACGCCTGGCGCTGGGGGGGGCAGGTGCTTACCTTAGAGATGAAGATGCCCTCGTCTGTGGGGTCGCAAGGGTTCCCCGCATGGCCCTTGGCACCCCCGCGGATGCTGATGCCCAGCTTCTCCCCGGGGGCCTTCTGGATGCAGAGTTCCTACGGGGGATGGAGTCAGGGCTGGGGGCGGGGTGTGGCTGGCGCCCCATGGACACTCTTATTCGGGGAACCCCTTGACGCACTCTCATGCCGGGGGGCGGTGGATCCCTCCGCACGAGCAGACTCAGCTCCAGGCAGGGCCGGAGCAGGGCGCTGACTGCCTCCTGGTGCGCGGCCTCCCTCACGTCCTGCCCATTCACTGCCAGCAGGCGATCCCCGACCCGTAGGCCGCTGCGTGCCGCCAGGCCCCGCGGGAGCACCTGGTTAGAGGGAGGGCAGGGCCAGTGGGCTGAGGGCAGAGCCCACCTGGGTCGAGCCTGCCAGGCCCTGCAGGACACTTGGCAGGGGCCGCTCTACCTTGGAGATGAACACACCAGGTTCCTGGACACCAAACGGGTGGCTCGAGTGGTCGGAGCCTCCAACAATGCTGAGTCCCAGGGGGCCCCCTCCTCTGGGCAGCCGGACCTCCTGGGGACACAGAAGTGAGGCTGGGATGTGGGCGCACCTCTGAGCCACCTGCCCAACTGCCCTGCCAGGGGGTAGGGGCCTGAAGGCCACCACAGGGTCCCGCTGGCCCAGGCAGCGTCACCTGAGATCTGGGCCCCCCAACCGCAGACAGTGGGGTGCAAAACAAGGGGCCTGGGTAGGAACACAGGGAGGTGACGGGATCCCAGAGCCTGGATCAGTGGGCAGACCAAGTGGGAAAACTGCCTTCCCACCCGAGAGAGTTGGTGCCACCCAAGGCCGTGGGCAGGCAGTCCTGGGGCCACCACGGAGCCAGGTCTGCTGATGGACACAGGGAAGGGGGTGAGAAGGGGCACTCACCTCCACGGGGTATGGCCCCTCCAGGGCAGCAGCCAGCAGGCCAGGGGCCAGCCTGGGAGGCCCAGGCTCCCCGGTAGTGGCCTTGGGCATGGGGGCTGCTGCAGGGATCGGAGGGGAGTGCAGAGGTGGACTAGAGGTGAGGGGTTCCGCCGCTTCCCGCTCCAGCAACAGGGCAATGGTTGGGGAAGCAGCAGTAAGTAGGGAGACTGCGTGGTCGTGCCGGGCCTCAGTCACGTCCACCCCGTTGATCTGCCAAGAGGGGCGCCAGGGTCAAGGGGGCTGCGTGGGCAGTCAGGTCCAGACCCCGCCCCTCGGACCCCAGGCTGCCCCTGCTCACCGAGAGGACCCTGTCGCCGACCTGCAGGGTGCCGGCCCGGTGAGCGGCGCCCCCCTCGGCGATGCGGGAGATGAAGATGCCCTGCGGGAGGCGGGGGCCGCAGGTGAGGCCCCTCTACTCGCACCCCGCTCTGCTCCCCGCGCCCCGCTTCCCGCTCCGCCTCACCCCGTCGCCGGCACGGTACGGCGTGGAGCCCTTGCCGCCCGCGATGCTGAAGCCCAGGCCCTTCTCGCTGCGCACCAGGCAGGCCGCGTGGCGCTGGCGCGGGGGCGCGGGGCTGGCAGACAGGGGCAGGCGCAGGCCGCCCGCACGGCGCTCCCGGGGGCTGGAGTCGTCCTCTGGCCGTAGCGCCGTGACGGTCACAGCGTTCTCCGGCTCCACCATGCGCTCCCGCCACACCCGCATGTGCACGGCGGCACCGGCCCCGCGCAGTGCCTCCACGGCCTCGTGGTGCTCGGCGCTCTGCAAGGCCACGCCGTTCACCTGCGGGCGGGGGGCGTCAGGAGGCAGCACCCCATCGTTCCTGCACTGCAGGCACGGCCTCTCCGCGCCCACCCTCTTTAGGAGCTGCTGCTAAAACGTCACGGCCAGCGCTAAGGTGGGCCTCCTCCCCGGACGCATGGCCACCCCGCCCCGCATGCTGAACCACGCGGGGCTGCGCTGCTTCCTCCAGCTCTGAAGTAGCCCCGTGGCCCCAGGACTGCCGGGGCCTGGGTCTCAGCTCGCCTCCCCCTTCCTGTTCGGGGCCTGAACCAGCGGCAGATCTTCACAGGTCCTCGTGTGACCCCCACGGTGGGGTCCTCCCTGCTCTCCACCCACGCAGCACCGGCCATGCCCCAGCGGGGACCTCTGCCCCAGCCCAGGCCCCCGTGGCGCTCCCCCAAACCTGCCCAGGCCTGCTCCAGCAAGCCCCAGGCCTTCCCTGGAGAATCCTGCTCCTGGTACAAGCAATGTGGGCAGGACCTTTGTGCCAAGGAAGCTGGCATACGTCCAGAGGACTCTGAGGGCAGGGGCTGGGCCCAGGAGAGGAGACCTCGGGGGCCCATGTCTCGAGGCCGGGAGCAGGGCACGGAGAAAGGCACCAGGCAGTGCCGTGTGGCCCTTGGAGTGTGGCCTCCCTCAGGTCCTGGAGCAGCTCACCTCCAGGAGCTTGTCGCCCACCCGGACTCCAGCACGGGCTGCGGGGCCCTCCTCGGACACCCGTGAGATGAAGACGCCCTGGAGGACAAGTGGCTGTCAGCGGCTGGTGGACATCCTGTCTTGCCCCCCGGTGGGAGGGGCTCTTTGGAGGAGCCCATGACAGGCATGGGGCCCAAAGGCCCCAGGCCAAGAGAGACCCTGGCCTCAGCCAGCCCCCAGCCCACCAGGTCTCCACAGGCTGTGAAGACGCCGACAAGGATGGGGTGGGGGCGGAGAGGGTCCTGGGACTCGGAAGATCGGAGGGAGCAGGCCACAAGCTGGGAGGGTGCAAGCCACCTTCCAGAAAGTGCTCGGGACCTCTGGCCCCAGTCAGTTGGAAACTGAAAGGAGAGGATGCTGGGGAAAACTGGAACCCCTTGAGTGCCTTTCGAGGGGCTTAAACGTCAAAGCCTGGCGCCAGCCCGGCCTGGGCTGTCCCTGCGCTTCTGGCCGTCCCTGCGCTTCTGGTTGTCCCTGCGCTTCTGGCCGTCCCTGCACGGGGAGGTGCCACGGTGGCTTCCGAGCCCATCACCCAAGGGACCCCCACACGTGAGGAAACATTCTGGAAGACCAGCCGTGACTTTGGCAGTTACGCCGTAACGGAAAACCAGACAAAGGTTCAGGGAGTCTAAAAAGTAAGACAGACAGACCAGACCAGAGGAAAGCGGGCAGTGGGGGCCCAGCGTGGTCCTCACCTCGTCGTCCCCCTTGTAGGGGGTGGAGCCCTTGCCCCCGGCAATGCTGATGCCCAGGCCTCCCGTCTGCCGCACGATGGTGAGCGTCAGCTGGAAAGAGAGACAGATGTGAGGCGAGTCTGAGGCCGGGAGGGGCCAGGAGAGCAGCGTGGGGGGGCCTGGCCTCCCCGACCAAGGCTCCAGGTGGGCCTCAAGCAGCCGGCCAGAGCCAGGGGGCAGCACGGGGGAGCAGAGGCCCCGGCCCAGGGGCAGGCCCGGCTGGCCAGAGAGCAGTGGTCCGGGACCCAAGGGGTACAGCCCAGGTAGGGCCGGCTGCCTGTCGGCCAGAGGGCTGGAGGCTGCTGGGGGCATGGGCAGCTCCCACTTCAGCACCCCGAGAGCCGAGGGGGCGCCCCAGCAGGGAGGGCGCCAGCAGCACCTCCGCATGCCTGCCGAGGCCGGCAGTCCCTGTCCGTGCAGCCCGGAGCCAGGTCCTCTCCCGGACAGGGGCCCGGCGTGAGCAGCAGAGGGGAGCGGGTGCGGCGGCCCCGGGCCCAGAGCGGAGCGCGCAAGCAGGCAGGCAGTACAGACCTCTTCCTCCTCAATGCGAGCAGGCTCTATCAGCAGGTTATGGGCCTGGTCAAACGACACCCCCTGTCGGGACGGGAGCAGCAGGCATGCAGGTTAGCTGCCGCCCGAGGCCACCACCACCGCCACGCGTCCAGCCCGGCCGTGAGGCAGAAAGGAGAGAAGGAAGGTGACACCAAGCCCCGCAGCCCACAGCGGCGACCCTGAACCCCAGGGCGGGCTCCCCACCGCAGGCACTTCAGGTCTGGGGGCGTGACAGCTGCTGCAGGCTGCCAGGAGGGGCTCGGGGGCCGGAGGGGGCTCCGGGCAGGGGCTGGGAGGGCCCTGCTGGCATTGATCAGGGAGTCTGGGGCACGTCCTCCCTTGGGTCTCAGCGTCCCTGCAGGCCTGCTCGGGGGGACCACCGAGGCACCAGAACCTGTAAGTGCACTGGGACAGGGAGGTGCCCAGGTTCCTCCAGGCAACTGGGCGACCCCAGCGAGCAGGAGGGAGCCCGTGGGGGCCCCGGAAGGCCCGACTGCAGGGCGCGCAGCAGGAAGGAGCCGGGGCCGTGGGGTGGGGAGCGTGCACCGCACGCAGCTCTACGGGAGGGAGGCCTGCCCGGGCCCAGCGTGCCGACGGAGGGTCCGGGGAGACGGGCGCCTGAACGCCGTGGCGCCGGGCACGCCAGCCAGGCCGGGCTCCGAGGCCAGACGCGGCCTCAGCTGCAGCCCCGCGCCCAGGCTCCCCCGCGGGGCGAGAGGGTAAGCGGCAGCCTGAGGACCACGTGCCGAGACCCACCTTCCCGGAAGGGGCGGAGGTCGCCACGTCGCCCTTGTCTTCCTCCGCCGCCTCCTCCTCCCCGGCCCTGTCTTCAGCCGGCGCAGCCCAGGGCGAGTGGGGGCCGTTGTGCCAGCCCCCGGGACCTGCCAGGCTGTCGCCGTCGGGCGGCCTCCCCTGCAGCAAGGCCACGACGGCCTCGGGCTGGGGCAGCCTGGAGACCTTGAAGTGCTTCTTGTAGTGTGGCGTGTCCTTGCGCATAAGCCGCTGCCTCCCACACGGCAGGGGCCAGGGGACTTCCGGCTGCCCCTCCTCATCCTCCTCATCCTCCCTCGGCAGCAGCGTGTCCTCCGCAAAGCGGACTGTGGGCTG
Organism: Cabassous unicinctus; assembly: GCA_029593785.1. Classification (NCBI taxonomy): domain Eukaryota; kingdom Metazoa; phylum Chordata; class Mammalia; order Cingulata; family Chlamyphoridae; genus Cabassous; species Cabassous unicinctus. The sequence continues at coordinate 13,369 of JAQZBX010055942.1, forward strand.
CACACGTGCCCCGTGAAAGGCGGCAGCTGGGCCCACGACCCCCTCAGCCCCTTCCCTGCGTCTGCTGCCCCCCTGGTCCTCCCCCCACCCACTGCCCCAGTCTCCTGCCAGCCCGACCAGGCCACGGCACGTCCTCCTGGGGGTGGCAGCAGGCATGGACCTAGCCTGTGCCCCGAGCAGCCAGGAGCTGTGGCATTGCCGGGCGAGGAGGATCCGTGCCCATGAGGCCCAGGGGCCTGCGGGGTCCCAGCCGTGCTCACCTCCCCGTAGTCCTCCTCTGCGGCCCCCTCGGGTCCGGCCAGTGCAGCTTCCTGCTGGCTCAGCTCCTCTGCCCCAGCCGGAGGGTCCTTGGGCTCTGGCTCAGAGGCCGTGCTGGCCGACGGCTGCGAATCCTCGCTCAGACCGGAGCCGACGCTCAGCCTCTCCTCCTGCGTGGAGCGGAATGTCACGCGGGGCTGGACGCCCGCTGCCCTGGGGTGACCCCCGTGCCCAAGCTCCCTCCCCCGTCTCTGCTCCGGCGGCCCCCACCCCGCAGAGAGGTGCTGGCAGCCCGCGTTCATCTGTCCTGGGCTACCTGTCCCGCTCCCAAGGAAGCCACAGGGCCCCTGCCCCGTGGGCACGCAGCACACCCCCGCCCCGCCCGGGGCCCACAGTCAGGCCCCGCCCCTTCCCGCCTCCCTGCAGCTGCCCACAGGCACCTCCTCCGCTGGTGAGGGGGGCCCAGGCCCCGGCCTGGTGGCGGCCTCGCTCCGGCGCTCCTCCAGGCCTCTTCTCATCACCTTGAGCTCGCTGGGATGGGGCGTGGCCCGGCGTTGCAGGCCCTGCCAGGGGACAGGCGAGGTTGAGGGGGACAGGGGCTGGGGAAGGCGCCACCCAGGGTCCCCACCCCCATACCCGCTTCTCGGCGGCGGCCTCGGCAGCGTCCTCATCGCCCACGGGAGCCTCCAAAAACTGGATGACGCTGACGCGGCTCGGGGGGGTGTCACCCCAGCTCCCAGAGGGGCTGCTCGGCTGGCCCAGGTCTTCTGCGGGAGGCACGTGGGAGGCACATGTCAGGCCCCGGCCGCGCCAAGCCCGGCGTGGGTCCAGGCAAACCGCGCCAGCCACCTACCGGGACCGGGTGGGGGCTGCTGCGGCAGCAGGTAGCACGTGAGCACCTTCTCGCCAGTCTGGGCATCGTCCTCCGTCTGGAACCGGAGCATGGGCTGGGCCTGGTTCTCGGCCAGCCACAGGGCCTTGAGGTTGAGGTGCGTGAGCGCGAACGGCAGACTCCGCAGCCTGGGGCGGGCAGGGCGTCAGCAGGGTGGTCGCAGGCATGGCGGGGAGGCAGGGCGGAAGGGCAAGGCCAGTGTCCGGCAGTGGGGAGACAGGTGCTCACCGGTTCCCCGCCACGTCCAGCACGTGCAGCTCGGCCGTGCGGGCCAGCTCGGGAGGCAGTGCAGCCAGGCGGTTGTCCCTGAGGGAGAGCACGCTGAGCGCTGAGCAGCCGCCGATCTCGGGGGGCAGCGCCTCAAGGCGGTTGCGGTCCACGTTGAGGTTTGTCAGCTTGGTCAGCTGCCCTAGAGAGTGGGGCAGGGCCTGGCCGGAGGGGGGGGCTGGCTCAGCAGGCGTACCCCGAGGCGGGTGGGGGTGATGGAGCCCCAGCCAGGCTCCGGCTAGGGCCCTCGAGGAGCGCCCACCCCCGCTGTGGTCCCTCCTTTTCCCTGCCCCCAACGCTGCTCCCTCTACCCACCGCCCAAACACCCTGCCAGGCGGGAGACCGGCGGCGCCCAGCACTCCTGTGCCATCTTGCAAAAGCGGCCTCTCTGACCCCTCGAGGCCAGGCCGGCTCTCCTGGTGCCCCCAGCCCCATGTGGCTGCCTGGAACACCCCCTCCTCAGGGCTCCAGCACCTCCTCCTCCCCACACACCCATCCCACAGGCACTCTGCTCTGCGAGGCTTCCCCAGCCTGGGACCAGCACCACCTCAACGTACTCCCGGGCCCCCCCAACCCTGTTCTCTGCCCGTGCCACCGCCTCCTTCCTCTACACACGAACAGCCTACTGCTGACAGCGGGGGACCTGCTACTACCACTGTCTCACCTCGTGCCCTCCTTGCAGTAGGGAAGGCAGCACCATAGCCTTCCCCCCCGGCAGAGGCCCCAATGTCCAGCCTTCAGAGCAGCCCCCCACGGCCTCGTCCCACGCCGGCGCGCTCCCTCTCCCTCATGGCATCTTGACCCGAGATCCCACCCTCCGAGGGACACCCTGGCACGTGTGTACCCACACCAGCACACATCACCGACATATGTACCACCAGTGCACGCCCAAACGTGTGTTACACACATGCCCAGATGCACACACCACCAGCGTGGGCCTCCACAGCGCACACGTGGGCATGTGCTGCCACCAGCACACGGGCACAGGCATGCTGCCCACGGCACACATGGCACCCCCACGCCCACCCAGCCGCCTCCACCCCCTGGAACCAGCTAACGAATGCACATGCGGGGGCATGGCAACCACCCCGCTGGCCCCCAGGGCCGCCGTACCGTCAGCAGGTTCTCGGTCAGGATCAGCTCGGACAAGTTCTCGCAGTCCCCAATGGCCTCGGTCACCTCACACAAGCGGTTCTGGTCCACCTTTAGGATGGACAGCTGCTTCAGCCGGCCTGGCGGGGGGCACGGCGGCGAGGTGAGTAAGGCAGAGGGCCAGGCGCATGCCGCACGGGTGAGCACGAGGCTCTCTGAGCACTCCCCTCCCCCAATCAGCACCAATTGCCCAGAAAACCTGACAACCCAACCTACCCCCAAAAATCTGCTTGTAACCCCGACTTCTCCTACACGCCGTCACCGAGGCGAACCCCTCAGGCGACAAACCTAACTGCATCCGCCTGCCCCCGGCCCCTCCCGCTGCTCTGTAAGCCGCCCTCAGCCACGTCCTGTCCTCCTAGGTTTGGGCCATCTCTCCCTCCTCGGGGCCCCTTCCAGGGCCTGGCCGGGGCCAGGGGCCGCGGCTTCCACGAGCCGCCCCTTGCTCTGCGTGCTCGCCCCTGCCCTCACGCCCTCCTAGGGCCCAGCGGCACTGACCAATGCCGTCAGGCAGCCGCCGCAGTGCGTTCTGAGACAGCAGCAGGTCTGTGAGCAGCACCAGCCCGCCCAGCTCTGCGGGCAGCTCCTCCAGCCGATTCTCCGACACGTCCAGGCACACGAGGCGCCGCAGGTTCCCCAGCTCCTGGGGGCAGAGCGCCGGGTCAGAGGGTCAGAGGAAGGAGGACAGGCGGCAGAGGAGCACGCGGCGGGAGCCCCGGGCACACTCACCGGGGGCAGCGTCGACAGCTGGTTCCGGTCCAGCCACAGCTCGCGCAGGTTTGGCAGAGCCCCCAGGGTGTCGGGCTGCGGGAGCAGGTGGCACGGGTGTGATAAGGACAAGGCAACGCAGCCCTGCCCGGCAGCCCTCCAGCCCCCGCCCCCGCCCCCGCACCAGCACTTCCAGATCGTTCCCGCCGAGATCCAGCTGTTCCAGCTTGACCAGGAAAGACAGCGACCTGCAGGGAATCAGAGTGTCCTGTAACACGGCCGAGGGGACGAGGCTCCAGGACGCGACACCGAATCGGCTATGGGGGATAGGCTGGGGAGCCACTCACGCGGGCAAAGCCTTGAGCAGGTTCTCCCGGAGCTCCAGGGTCACCAGATTGGCGAGGCTGAAAGAGAGGTGGGGTGTGGGGGAGCGGATGGCGGCAGGGCCGGCCGAGCCTTCCCTGCTGGGCGCCCCGTGGCCTGCCCAGGGCACACTCACTTGCCCATGTCCCCCGGCAGCGCCTGCAGAGAAACGTCGTTCAGAGCCAGGTGAGCCAGGCCGCGCAGCTGCGTGAAGCCGTCGGGGAGCCTGGAGGGAGACCGCCGCCTCAGACCCCAGCCCGGGCCTGCCCCCCGCTGCCGACCCACCCCCGGCCAGCGGCCTACCTGGAGAGAGGGTTGCCGCTGAAGTCCGCGATCTCCAGAGCCTTGCAGAACTTGATGCTTTCGGGAATCTCAGGGATGTCTGTGGCAAAGGAGATCAGCGTGGAGGGCCAGCCGGCCCCCCAGGGCTCTCCAGCCCCTCCTGTGCCCCCAGCACCTGTCCCCCCATCCCCCCCAGCTGCGCACCGTTCCGGGACACGTCCAGCTCCACCAGCTGCATGAAGTTGGCCACCTCGGGGGGCAGCCGCTGGATTTCGTTGTCACTCAGGCCCAGTTTGCGCAGGTTCAGCAGGCGGAAGAAAGGCTGTGGCGGGGGCTGCAGTCAGTGGAGGCCTCTCCAGGGCAGATGGGCCCCCAGGCCTTGACCACCGCTGCCTTCTCCAAACCCTACAGGAACTTGGGGGGGGTCCAGCCACAAAACCTTCACTCGCAGCAAGGCAAGGACAGAGAACACGCCCACTACGCACCTAACCCTGACTTCGGACACCTGGTTCCTTCACGCGGCCTCTGACGCGTCCCTGCCACTGTCGTGCCGCTGGCTGGCCTCACCTCAGCCGAGAGACCACCTCCCATTTACTAAACTCTCTGTTCTGCTTGTGCCCTCAGGAAACCCCCCACCCCGGAATCCCTTCTGCCCCCAGCAGGGGAGCCCTCCATTTAAGAGCCCACGTCTGTCTACCGCAGCCCAGCAACCAGCTCGACCTGAACCTCTGACTGGACCTTGGAAAGGAATCGCCAGATAGGAAAGCTACAGAAACAGCAAGGAGGTGGGGGCAGCACCGCGACCAGCGGGACAGGGGGAAGCAGATCTGTCAGATCCGGGCGAGCCGAGCCACGCCCTCCACAACACGGGCCCCAGGACCGGCTGCTCTGCACCCAGGCACCCAGGCTCCGCGGAGGAAACCCTTTTACATCCCCCTTCCTTCGGCCTCCGCTCTGGAGCGGCCTCACGAGGAAAGCGAGCTGACAGGAAAGAACAGCCGCGCCA
>JAQZBX010055943.1:0-18287 GCA_029593785.1 Cabassous unicinctus
GAGGGGTACAAGTGTTTGTCCCTCTTATTCACTTGAAGGCTATTTTCCTGAGGTTGACACGTTGGTCTGACTTTTACATAGATTGCGGGTAAAACCAAGATATTGCACTTCTTTGAAGTACTAATCAATTGCTGATCACTCAAGGGTATTGTATATGCTATTCCTGGTTAAAAATATACTCCATTCCCTGTGCAGGGTGCAGCTACCCATGTTTACCGGAGTTGTTGGTTTAGTTGTTCTGGAAATGTTCGTGGAACAGCTGCTCCGTGTGTGTGTATATTTGCGTAGATGAATTGGAGGAGACCGGAACAGTCCACGGGCTCATTGTTGGATGCGGCAGAATAGACAGACACATCGGACTAGGCTGGGAAGGAAAAGAGGCTTTATGAGCCAGTGGACAGCAGGAGATATAATCAATCTCAAATCTGCCTCTCTGTCAATACTTTTTTTTTTTTTTTTTTTTTTTACAGCTTTTATACAGACTTGAAGCAAAGAGAATTAATCATAGACGTGATTTGAAACAAAGAAAATTAATCATAGACTCGTCATCCTTGGGAAGGGGTTTGGGGAGCTTTTCTAGTTTTTCTGCTCTGGTTAACATTTAAGATACATATTGTGCCTCATGCCTCTAAGTTTCATGGTGGTAAGAATAGAAAATGAGTGAAGCATTGCAATAATATGTCATACACTTTCTTTACAAAGAAAGAGAAATAAAAGGTCTGGTTAATATTAAAATCGACAAGACTGTGCTTTTCTATAGACGCTCCATGCCTATTCTAAGGTGCTTGCTAGGTTACAAGTACAATTTGTTTTGCTCATGCTACAGTTCATACTACAGTGTATGTATGTATGTCTCTGACTATGTCTGTGGGTACATCTATATCTATGTATCTACATCCATATCCATATCCATATCCATATCCATATCCATATCCATGTCTATATACTTACATCTATCTCTATCTCTATAACCATATCCATATCATATCCATATCCATGTCTCTATATCTCTATATTTATATCTATGTATCTATATATCCATCTCTGTCTATATCTATATCTATGTCTATATATATTATCTATATATCTAGATCTGTATAGCTATAGCTATCTCTTCCAAATCAAGTTCACTGATAAAATAATTTCACAAAAGAAAAAAGCATAGCATCATAAAAAATACAGGGAAGATGTCACGTCAATAAAGTATAGCCGTTTAAGTAAAAGGAAAAAAACATCCCTCTCCTAGACTTATTCACCACTGACAGGAGAGAGCTCGCCTGGCACTGGTCCCCAGAGCAGCCTTTGAGCACTGCTGTCCTAGGTTGCTTCTCTTATTTTTCTGAGAAGGATGGGGAGTCACAGGGAGGCTGCTGGCTAGCTGCCTTGGAGCAGAGAATGGTCTTAAACCCCATCTGCTGTGAGAAAATTTGGACTCTGGTTTAGTTCCCTTGGTTACCTCTCACTTGGGGCATCTTTCCATAACTGGTTTTCATTTTATTCACTCTGACCTCAGGCTCCTCCTCTGTCAATTGTGTAGCTGGACACGATCTCTTAAGTACCAACCCAGTTGTAGCCTGCCCTGATCTTATGGCTTCCTTTCCTTTATAAAGGAAAACAAAATTCTCTGCGATGAGAGTTTGCAGTGGTAAGTAATCTAAAATTAATAAGCAACAACTAAGAAGTAGCCAGCCCACAGCCGCTTTCCCAAAATATACGCTGACTCCCAAAATAAGCAGGCGCAAACAACGGTTTGGAGCCCCCTAATAATATCCTGTACACAAAATTCAGGGAGATTTGGAGCTGGAAACGCAAGACTTTCTAGTTGTCTGTACTGGTTCAGGGTTTAGGTGTTAGACGGGCAGTGACCCGTGGGCAGTGATTACAGCCGGAGGTTCTGGTTTCCAACTGCATGGTAAAACTGCCTGGGGAACAGAAATGCCATCCCCAGGCCCTTCCTGCCCAATTAAATCAGCACCTCCGTGACTGGGGTCTGGACAGAAGTATTTTTTAAAAATCCCCAAAGTACAGCCGGAGTTGAGAGTCACTGGACCAAACAGACTAATAAGAACAGCTGGGGAAAAAAACAAAAACATCAAACACCAGGGGTCATAGGAGTTTGCACGTAGAATGCTGCATCGTGGGCTGCACTGGGATTCTCTTTCTTCTCGTAATAAAACATTTTATATTCATAAATCATTTTTTAGAAAAGACATTCACCCTTATGTGAATGTGCCTCAAGAGAGAATATTTGGGTTTGCTGTACCACCTTTGTAGAGGTCTGGTGGGTGAATGTACAACCCTGCCTTCAGTCAACCCAAAGCGGTAAATTCGGGAATGGCTGTAGAAAGGATTTACTGATGTACAGAAAATACAATAATAAGCTCTTTTAAACTGTGGCTTTGTTCGTGATTTGAAAGATACACTTACACACAGCTTTGGGGGAGAATGTGAATATGAAGTACAGAAGTTCACATCTGTGTATTATTGAAATTAGCTAGTTTCCAGCAGAGCAAAACTTTCCCCTTTTGCATTTCCTCTGGGTGCAGCCTGCAAGGCACACAGATGTCCCAGATGTGGTGGGGTGGGAGCATGGGGCCTCACAGCTGGTTTGTCTGCAGGAAGCTGGTGACCTTAGAATCATGATTGGGCTTCCTGTATGTTCCTTGAAGGTGTCCTAAGCCTTCTTTGGAAAGGAGCCTCACCCTGGAGGACTTTGAGTCACAGAATTTAAAAGGAGGTGCACCCAGGAGAGTGTGTGCAGGAAAACAATGAGAAACCCAGCTCTCAAAAAGCACCTGCTGATGGTTTCGGGGTTTGGGACAAATAGGGCAGATACCAGGCTTGGCCTCCAAGGCCCTCTTCAGATCCAGGAAATACCGCGTCTGTCTTTGGGTGCTGTTTTGTAAGTGACAGACCAGGTGGGCTGTATCTCTGTCTTCTGTGTCTGCCCCTGGTCTCCCAGCCTCTGCTCTGGAGAGAGCTGGGCTAGAAGGGCAGGGATGGTTTCTCCACAACCCCCTGCTCTTTCTGCCAGCAGAGCGCCTCTCTGCCTGACTGCCCCGGCCGGCAGAGCTGCTGCACCGTGGGAGGCTGCGACCTGCTCCTTGTCGCTGCCCCTGGAAAAATGTGCCTCCTCTCCTGGGGAAGGCTGTGGGGTCTCCAGAGCGTCCCAGCTTCTGTGCTGCCTCACCCAGGACTTCGTGTTTGCTGTTTTCTGCAGAGTGGAGAATTGATGGGGGGTTTTGAGCGCCCCCCCCCATGACCCCAGGGCCACCATCCCTTTCCCTACCCAAGAGACACATCCCTAGCCCAGGCTTTGAAATTACCCTCAATGGGATTCCCCAGCCCCTGATTTGCCAAATCAGCACCTCTCACTGCTCCAGGAAGCTCTAAAATAGACACCAAAGGGCTTTCCTGGAAAAAAAATCTCACGGCTACTGGGTGGTTACCCGGTTGATCAAAATAACTTTTTTTTAAACTAAAATAAAAAACAGACCGCATCAGTGAAAAATAACCCATGGCGATGCACAGAGAGGTGGCGGGACGGTTGTCCTCCGTCTGCTCGGCGTGAAAGGGCCCTTGGGTCAGCGTGTCACCCTGCTCTCTCGTGTGGATTTCCCGTGCACCGTGTGTTGGGATCCTGGAGTGGCCATTTCCATCCATGTCATTAAGGGACCTAATCAATTGAGAAATAGGAGGCGGAACCAAACAGAGGGCGATCCGCAGTATCAGCTTCGCGGCTGGTAAAGCCGACTCGGAGGACCTGGTTTGGGTCAGTGTCCTTTTTGGGGCTTTCTAATACCATCACCCGTGGTGCGGGGCTGGCACGGAGGGCGGGGTGGTGGGCGACTGTGGGGTCTCGGCCTCCAAGGGTGCGGCGATGGTGCCCAGGGCCGGCTGCCTGGCCGCGATGGTAACAAGACCGGGGTGGGCAGGCTCGGGGATCTCTGGGGTTCGCTCTCCGCGCCCCATGGAACTAGGAATTGCCTGGTGTTGCCAAGAAGCTCCCCTGTTCGCTCTGGTTCTGTTACAGGATTTTGTCTAAGTTCTTAACTGTGCTGCAGAAATGAATTTCAAGAGCACACCACGTTGATCAGGGCAGTAATTTATTAAGGTAGGGAGGGAAGAGAAATGGGACAAAAGAACAGATCATGGTTGGGAAGCGGGTGTGGCTCAGTGGATGGAGCCCCCGTTTACCATATGGGAGGCCGGGGTTCGCGTCCCGAGGCCTCCTTGTGAGGGCACGCAGGCCTGAGCGGTGCGGTGGGCTGATGCAGCAACCTCACGGCAGGAAGCGGGTGTGGTGCAATGGATAGAGCACCCGTTTACCATATGAGAGGCCCCGGGTTTGCTTCCTGGCGCCTCCTTGTGAGGGCATGGAACTCCTCCCATGCCATTAGCAAAGGGGCAGAATAATTAATGGTTTAAAAAGCAAGTGCAAAGGCCAAATCTCTCTCTCTCTCTCCCTCCCTTTGGACTCCTGTTCTGGCCTTCTTCACCTCCCACCTGGATCAATACACAAGTAAAACCTGGGCATTTATAATCTATAATGGGAAACTGTAGTCTGTAAATCAGCCTCTTCTCTTCTCTACTTGGGACCCATGATCTGTTCTTTTTTTTTTTAAAGATTTATTTATTTTTATTTATCCCCCCCACCTTGCTGCTTGTGCTGCTGTGTCCATTCGCTGCGTGTCTTCTCTGTGTCTGCTTATCTCCCCCTTGCTGTGAGGTCTTGCCACATCAGCCCACAGCGCCGCGCAGCCGACCTGCCCTCACAAGGAGGCGCCGGGAAGCGAACCCGGGGCCTCTCATATGGTAAACGGGTGCTCTATCCATTGCGCCAAACCCGGGCCTCCCATATGGTAAACGGGGGCTCTATCCACTGAGCCACACCCGCTTCCCCCATGTGTTTCTCTTAAATTGGGGGAAGATGGAAGTATTTTTGGAAGGTAGCAACAGAGTGAAGACTCATGGGCAGGCTTTCTGGACGGGAAGAAGCAGTAAAGAGTCATCCCCAGCTTCCTGTCTGCTCAGTGGAAAATGTGCAGCATCCTTGTATTCAGAGACCACGTCTTTTAAAAATTGGACGGGATGTGAGGGAACAGGCCCCTCCAACACTGCGTGTGGCTTCAGATAAGGATGGGGCTGGGGGCAGCAGGAAATGGCAGTTTTCAGTATTTACCGCTTCTTCAGAAAAGGGACTTGAACGAAAATCAGCCTCAGGGGAACATTTGTCTCCTTCGTTGCGTTATTTAGTAATTTCTGAGACTGGGTCTTCTTTGGCCAGAACATCCTATAAAATGTAGGGTTGCCAGTATTTGGGCATAAACCTTCCTCTCTAAATGCCCTCTGCTGTGTAACTGATATGCTAACACCAAAGGCAGGGAGCAGGATTGGAACAAGTTAGAACTTAATGCAAATTTTAATATGCTAAGACACGCACTCACAGGTTGCTGTTTCTTTTTAGGACCTTTAGGGAATGTAGAAGGATCCTTTTACATTTTCTGTAGCACTTTCTGGACCATCGTAGAGCATTTGGCGCTTTGGTTCTTGCTTTGGTGTTAATTATGCGCATTTCTTTACTTCTCATCTGTGGCCCTTAGGTGCTAGGGCTTAGTCGTTTTCCTTTATTTTTCTCTTGGCACTGTGGAAAGTGCTTTGTTCACAGTTACTGATCGTAATTACTGTCGAATGAACGTGCCTTTTAAAAATGCACGTGTGCCTTTTTTTTTCCTTATTTTAAAATTCAGTTCCTAATGAATTACATGAATCTAGCTGGGCAGACATAAAACTGACCCATGTAGAATAAAAGAGAAAAAGAGAAACATAAAATTTCAGAACCATGAAGAACCCGAGGTAGTGCAGTCCCACTTTTGTTTTACGGATGAGCGATCAATCATAGCTCCCTGAGGTCGTGAGACTTGCCCAGGGTCTCTGAGTTGGTGGGAGATGAGTCAGCCGTGCACTTTGCTCATTCATTGATGGACCATCTACTGGCTGACCTCACCGACCGCTGTTTGAGCCACCTTTGGAGGGCTTTTAAAAATTGTCCGTTTTTATACACCTGGGGAGAGATAGTTAATCTATTTTTACTTTAATCTTTTCTGAATTTAGGGTTAGGAGTCTTTGGGCTGATTAATTCTTTTGTTCTCTCTACTTTCTAAAATTTCTTCATGCCACGTTCAAGGAAACTGATCTGAAGCATCTGTTTGTTCTCTCCGTGTTCTGCAGGGGAATCATAAGCCCATGAGGGTGGGTGGTGGGGGACCCAGAAAGAAAACCAACCCCCCACGGCAGTGTTCTCTGGACTTGGGGTTAAGCAGCCGGCTCTACATTTGCATAAGGGTTTTTGAAGCCCATGCGTCTCTTCCTTTTTCAAAAGAATATATGCAAATGTCTTGGTCGGTTACTTGGCTGGAATCAGAACACTCTTATCCGTGGCTGTCTTTGGATGTGAGGGCCTGCAGGTGACTCTGCCAAAACAGGAAAGAAGGTGGGTGCCTGCACAGAGCCAGCCTCTCCAATATTTCCTAAATGCTCACAGAAACTCCCATTTAACCATCTCTCTTGAATTTTGTAAAGCAGGTGACATCGGACATCATCTGTCCTTTTCCCTTTCTGAAATCCATCCTGTTCTCTTATTTTGAAAACCAGCGTTTTTCTTGTTCTGCAGGATTTCTCGAGCTTCATTTAAAGCCTGAAATCACAAGTGAGGTTCATCATTTATCAGCCAGGGATGTCTTTCTTTTGAATGTCAATAAACTTGCTTGGGAGACCTAACTGTATGTCAGTTCCTTCTGAATAGTGACACTGCCAAGTGGGGGTACTTGGAGGGGGGCGAGGGAAGAGAGATTTAATCTTCCAGAGTGTCTAGCAGCCCTCCCTCCTCCCACTCTTTGATGGGATCAGTGGGCATTTCCTCAATATTCTGTGAAGTGCTGTGCAAAAGCCGTTTCAAGTCCCTCTCTTTCAAATGGAAGCCATAGACCTCTTTAAGGCATAAAAAGCTTAACATGTGAAAAGCACTTAAAATACAGCCTAGTCCATAGTAATCACTCCAGCAGCTTGCTGCTGCTGCTCTTATTACAACTACTTGTACTGTTATTCGATAGAAATCCTGCCACTACCTCTTAAAGTCCCTTAAACCGCCCAGCAGTTTCCCACCGCCAGTTCCCTCTGCTTCAAGCATTTCTCTCTCCTTCCTACCTGCCTCTTTCGTCCTTATCTTCAGGATGCCTCTTAAATGCCACTTCCTCAGGGAAGCCTTCTTAAGCTCCTGCCCAAATTTGGAGCTTCTAGTTGATTCTTTTAGACCAGGGGTCAGGAAACGTTTTCTGTAAAGCGCCTGATAGTACATATTTTAGACTTTGAGGACCATAGAGTCTCTGTTGCAACCAACAACGGGTGGGCCGAGTTCCAATAAAACTTTATTTGCAGGGAAGCGGGTGTGGCTCAATTGATAGAGCTCCCGTTTACCATATGGGAGGCCCCGGGTTTGCTTCCCGGGGCCTCCTTGTGAGGGCGGGCCGGCCCAAGCGGGCTGGTGGGCTGATGCAGCAAGACCTCACAACAGGAAGCGGGTGTGGCTCAATCAATAGAGCCCCCGTTTACCATGTGTGAGGCCCCGGGAAGCGAACCCGGGGCCTCCTTGTGAGGGCAGGCCAGCCCGCGCGGCATTGTGGGCTGATGCAGCGGGACCTCACAGCAAGGGGGAGATAAGCAGACATCGAGAAGACACACAGCGAATGGACACAGCAAGCACAAGCAGCAAGGGGGGGATAAATAAATTAAAAACAAAACAAAACAAAAAAAAACTTTATTTGCCAAAACAGATGTGGAGCCTGCTGTTTTGGAGCATTCTGTACTTTTTCTGCACAGCCTGATAATGGGATTGGTTTATTATCTCTCTCCTTCTGGGTAAAGCATAATGGCAGGCACTTAACTATTGAATGAATGAATGAATGAGATGGAAACGTAATAGACATCGAATCTGTCTCCTCTTTTTTATCTGTTATCAATATAGCACCGTTCTCAGTCTGTTTGCCAAACCTTTTATTTATCTTCTTGCTCTGGATATTTCTTTAAACTAAAATCCTCTTTGGTGGTCTTTGGCCTTTTTGTGCTCTGTCCCCCCATTCTGGCTCCCTCTGGACTTGTCTCTCCTCCTAAACTTGTTCCACTTGATAAATAGCATCTGCCTTTTAGCTGGGCAGTTTCTGCGAGATGGGAATTTGTATTGCATTCTCCCCTAATTAATACATAGGATTGAAGTCACACTTGGGTTGTGATGAGGAATGAGCTCATCCTAAGAGTATGGCAGCATTCCTATACCTTGGATGTGCCAAATTGTCATTAACGTGATTTGAGAGAAGGAAACAAAAAAACAGTCACCACCCAGCAACCCTGCCCAAGCATCGCAAGATGTAATAATTTATTTGATACCAAATGAGTTTGTTTTGTTCCAACCATGCCTAAGTTGGTAGGTGCGGTTCTTGTTTTTATAGACGTCTATTTTTGAATTGACATTTGGGACAGGCAGACCCTAATTGTGATTTTTCTTGCCTTGTGAGCGCCTGGCTTAGCCCCCTCCGCAGACCCAGGAGGTCACGGAGAATGTGGGACCCCGGCCAATTCAGCTGGGGGTGGGAGGGCTCTGCATTGCCTCGTTTTCCATTTCCTGCTGTAAATTTTCAGGGAGTCAATGAACTCAAGCATGTCTCGGTGCCTGGGATGTAGAAATGAACAGGAAGTTAAGGCTAGTTTAGGTTAGGAGCATTTGCTTGGAAAAACAGCTTTCAGCTACTCTGCTGGTAAAGAGCTATTTCAAGGAGGTTGAACCTGTGGCCTCCTTGCTCTGGCCTGTACGGTGTCCAAGAGGTCCCAGGAAGTGGATGGGTTAGGCCGGGCAGCTTCCTTGGGGCCCTGCCGGGAACAGAGGGCATCTTCTGGGCAGGATCCCGTTGCAGAAAGCAGCTGCCACTCCACCCATCTGAGCAGGAAAAGCAGGATCTGCTGAACTTGGGGCAGTGATTCTCAAAACGATGCCATGGAGATTCAGTTTTCGCCAGGGACAGGAGCCTAGGGAAGGACCAGGAAGACGCCGAGTTACCAGAATGGGAGGAATCACCGAGGTGCTGCGGGCTCTGGAGAAAAGGCTCACCCTTGACGCTGCAATTCTGAACTCAAGTTAGCTCACTGGGCCCTTTACAAGTGACCCGGAGGGTTCCTGGTCTCCCTCCTCGCGTGGTGATGGGGGAGGCCAGGCCCCATGGGTTGGGGTCCCAGGCATCTGGGAGCATCATCTGTGCAGCCCTTCGAGTCTCCCTGTACCTCAGGAAGCGTGACGTTGACAAGCAAATAGAATACACCGCGGCAGGTTGAGCAAGAGCCTGCAGAAGGGAGAAGGCTTACTTCCCCGCCTTGCCAGCCGGGCCTGTGCCCTGAGGAGTCTGAGTCTGTGAGAGTTCCCGCCTCATGTCGGTCTGCCCTCTTCTCTCCTCCAAGGATGAGCGTCTGTTGGGGGACCTGGCCACACAGACCTGGTTGTAGGGGAGTCAGGGAGCTTCCCACATCCTCTGGCAGGCCTTGAGACACCCTGCAAGGGTGATACGTGGCCAGCCAGGCCCAGAAAGATCCAGAAAGGTGAAGCAGGCATTGAGCACAGAGTTTGGGGGGGTGGTCTTTCTCCCACAAGCCTCCTGCTCCCCACAGATCCCACCCTAGCCTGGGTGTGGGTGCTCAAACTCTCCCTTGCTTAGGAAGCAGCAGGGGGACTGACTTACTGTGCAGATTTGTGGGTCCTGATCCTCAAAGATTTCCATGCTGAGCTGCTGAGGTTTGGTCCAGGAGGTTGCATCGGGAGCTTCCCCAGCAGGGCACCTGGAGAAATGCTGTCCTAGATGTGTTTCTGGCGTCTCCAGCACTGGGTCCTCAACTCTGCAGGCGTCACCCATGTTATTTCCAAACCTGTTTTTTTTTTTGTTTTTTTTTTTTAATTCCTGCCTATTTCTGGTGGCTGTTTTATCTGTTTTTATTAGCTTTCCCATAGGTGAGGAGACTTAAAGCAGAGGATGTTGAAAATGAATGCTAAATGAGGATATGAAGTCATGGGTGGATTTAAGGGTCCACTTCATTCTTTGTTTATTGAGCGCCCCCTTCACTGTTCGGATCAGTGGGGATGCTAAATTATAAGCATGCACCTCCTAGCCTGCAGGGGTTTGCAGCCTCGTAGGGAATTTTAGCAGTCTCCTCAACAGGTTCAAGCAGTAGGGGGACAGTGTCTATTTGGGAAAAACAAAAAAACAAAACAAAACAATAAAACACTTTCGAAAGCTGCACTTGAGCTCCATGGTGGCTGTTCCTTCATTTCCTGAATACAAGGTGTTGAGAGATAGCTGTAAGGTCCAGGGTGGATTCTGAATTACTGCAGAAACATCTACCTCCTCTGAGAACTGAGCTCAGTGCAGCGCTCCGGCTCAGGAGTCTCCACTTGGAACTTCCAGAAACCGAGGCCAGCGCTTCTCCAGGCAGTGCCTTGGGGTTCCTAGCACTGCCCATCCAGAACCCCCAAAGATGTGTTTACCCTCTGGAGGAAGGGGATTTGCCTTCCTGGGAGGTATGTCAGTAAATGAGGATGTGGCCACAGCAGAAGACAGCTGTAAGGTAAATCCTCAGTGTTTCACTGGACCTCCCTAACTGATGGAGGTAGCTTTTTCAGCTGTAGATCATTCAGATCCTTGGCCAGTTCTTCCGGGCCAGCTGTATGCACTGTTAACATCAGCCGTCCCTTCTCCATACAAGATGGAGCTAGCTTGATGTTTTTCATATGAGCTGCGTAGCGTCATTTGTGTTCTACCAGATCTCTGAGAGGTGGACTTTATTTCCAAGACACCTCAGAAAGTTACCTGGATATAATGTCAGCATTAGAATCATTGTTTAAAAAAAAAAAAAAAATTAGCACCCTATGCATATATTACTGTACCCACTGTTGTCGAAGAGAAACATGCATGTCCTGTCTGACCATTTAACATTGTCCATTAACATAGACAATGCCGAGAAATATGGGAAGCTGTATATTATAGAAAGTCTTCGTATGCGAACATTCCAGTTGACTTTCTGTGCTGTGGGATAGTCACTTATTAGCTCCAGAAAGACTCGTTCAATGTCTTGATTTTCACTGTCGCCACATGAACGCACTAGCTGAACCTGGCCCCGCTGTGAAAATGCAAATACGTAAGGATGTTCAATTGCTCCTTCATTATTCATGTGCGCCAGTGGGAAAGCATCAGGGCAGAGTGTCTGCTCAAAGCTCGTGATTACGTGTGGCTCCCACTTCAGCTGGGGAGTGCTTCATTTCCTACAGCTGTTCTCCAGCATGGTAAAATTTGAGTGAAGCAGATATTTTGCCCATAAAGGGCTCCAAACGTATCAGTTTGCACCATATCCAAAGCAGGGACCAGAGAGAAAAAGGGCCAAGAGATACAGGACAGTTTTTTTTTTGTTTTTTTTTTTAAAGCTTTTAATTTTAAATACTTTCAAAGTTACAGGACAGTTACAGAAATAATACAAACCCCATACAGAAAACTCCAACAATCCCCCATCCCCCCACATACCTAGAGTCACTTTATTTTGCCACGTTTTCTGTATCATTCTCTCTCTCGCTCTCTCTTTCCCCCCATCTTTCTCTCTGTCCATCTGTCAATGCATTTTCTGAACAGGTTGAGAGCAGGTTGTACACATCCTGCTCCTTGAACACTTAATACTGCCATGTACATTTCCCAAGAACAAGGATGTTCTGAATATAACCACCTTAAGTACAGTTACCAAGTTGAAGAAATTTAACACTGACATAGGGCTTACAGTCTATATTCCAATTTTTCCCACATGACCCAGTAAAGTCCTTTTGAGCCTTTTCTCCTCCCTTGCTAGATCCCATCCAGGATCTTGTTTTATATTTAATTGTCATGGTCTCTTAGTTGTTCTTTCTTTCTTTCTTTCTGTTGTGGGAACATATATACAAATATAAACTCTCCCATCTCCGCTACTCCCAAACATACCATGCAGTGGGATTAATCACCTTCACAATATTGTGGTGCCTTTAGCACCATCCATTACTAAAACTTTCCCATCTCCCCAAACAGAAACCCTATGCCCATCATGCATTAACTCCCCATTCCTCTTGCCTCTGCCAACCTGTCATCTACTCTCTATCATGATGAGCTTGCATATTCTCCAGAATTTCCTTTGTAATTATGGGGCTTAAAACCAGATAAAGAAACCACAAGAAAAGAAAGTTACAGACCAATAACCCTAATGAATAAAGATGTAAAAATACTCAACAAAATATTAGTGCATCAAATACAACAGCACATTAAAAGAAGTATACACCACGATCAGATGGGATTTATCTCATGTACACAAGGGTGATTCAACATAAGAAAATAAATTAATGTAACACACTACATTAACAAAATGAGAAAAAACTATACGATCATCTCATTGATGCAGAAAAGGCATTTGACAAAATCCAGCACCCCGTCTTGATAAAAACACTTAGGACACCAAGAATAGAAGGAAACTTCCTCAACATGATAAAGGGCATATATGAAAAACCCACAGCTAACATCATTCTCAATGGTGAAAGAGGGAAAGCTTTCCCTCTAAGATCTGGAACAAGACAAGGATGCCCACTGTCACCACTGTTATTCAACATTGTACTGGAAGTTCTAGCCAGAGTGAGGTAGGATAGAATAGAGACCTAAGGAGGAAAATCCAGTAAATTTCCACACAAACACCACCCAGTAGTAGAAAAGACTAAAGCAACATCCTACTGGATTCATGCAGGCACATTATAAGGAGGCAGTTTGCAGCATTCGCCCATCAGCTGTAGAAGTGGCCTCGGTAGTTTGTGCCTGCTGATGTGCACAAACAAGTTATGGGAATGCAGCTTGCAGCATCCACCCAGCAGAAAGAAGGAGAAAAACAGGAAATTCCCACACCATCCACCTATTTTCATAAACCCCTCGTGTAGCAAACTCCAGCAGGGTACAGGAGCAATAGCCAGAAGCCAATCACCACTGGACAGCAGCCCATAAAAATCAAACTACCCAATGAAGTTCCCCCACTTTGTCCTAAATACTCCAATCAGAGTAAACGCTAACCCCCAATGATAGCCAGTAAAATGGAAAGCCTCTAGAGAAGCGTTGAGCATCTCACGCTGTAGCATGCCTGCACACATGCCTTGGGTGTGTACTTTCTCTTTTCTCGTTTCTTAGTTTCTTAATAAACTCTTTACTCCCTTGCCTACCCTATAGCGTGTCCTTAAATTCTTTTATGCCGATATAGCCAAGTACCTAGAAGCCTGGAACCTAAATCGTTCCGCTAACAAGAGTGCATAGAAGGCATCTAACTTGGAAAGGAAGAAGTAAAACTTTCCCTATTTGCAGATGATATGATCCTATTTACAATCCTGAAAAATCGGCAACAAAGCTATTTGAACTAATAAATGAATTCAGCGAAGTGGCAGGGTACATGGAAAACATGGAGAAATCAAGTGTTTCTATGAACAATCTGAAGAAGAAATGAAGAAAAAAATCCCATTCACAATAGCAACTAAAAGAATCAAATACCTAGGAATGAATCTAACCACGGCTACAAAGGACTTGTACACAGAAAACGACAAACATTGCTAAAAAAATTCAAAGTACACATAAATAAATGCAAAGACACTCCATGTGTTCATAATTTCCATCTCCCTATTGATATTCTGTTTGTGTTCACCTGTCATTTTCCTGATTTCCTTTAGTGCTTTGTCCATGTTTTCCTTTAGTTCTTTGAGCATATTTAGAACCATCTTTAAAAAGTCTTTGGTGTATCCCAGGTCTGATCCTCCTCACTGATGGTTTCTAATGCTTTTATCTTCTCCTTTGCCTGCACCATCACTTCCTCTCTCTTTGTATTTTTTGTAATTTTGTTGCAATGTAGGCATTTTGATATTTTAATGTGTTATTGCTGGGATTTAGACTCTGAGGCATTTGTTTCTTAAACTTGTGTCCAGCTAGTTACTATAATAGAGCTTTTTCCCTTGAATGCCAAGAGGTAAGAAAAGAAGGGGGAGGAGAGAAAAAAGAAAACATCTTTCCTAAAGTCTTTGCATATTGATCTATTGGAATGCTTCTCCTTCAGGGCTTATCCACACAATGAGTTTAGAGAATAGCTCTATGCCAAAGCATAGATCAGGGGCCTCCCTGATCCTTTCTGCACATGCGACTTGTCTTGGGCATGCACATGTGGCCCTAGGAATCCCCTGTTTACGTGGCTCTGAATGTCCCCTCTTCCCTAGGGAACAGTTTCTGCACAGTCCTGGGCCCTGCGTGTCCTACAACCAGCAATCCCTTGCTCCAGGAGGCTACTTGACTGCTCTCCCACAGTTCTGTAGGAGAGCTCTGTGAGCTACCTTTTATAGGTAGGGCAAGTTCTGGGATGGCAAGTCCCTCAGGCCACCACCAGACGGAGTGAGCCAGTCATACAAGCTCCCAGTATGTGCACGAGGGTTACTCTGCCCCCTCTGGAAGCAGGACCAGGGACCTGCACTGGGAGCATGGATAGCTGTAGCTCCATGCTGAGGGGCTGCGGGACTGGGAGAGCCGCCGGCCAGGGCTCCATCAGATCCTACTGCTTTTAAGTTGCCTTTCTCTTTGGCACTAGCCCTGCTATTGCAATCCTTTAACAGTTTTCTGGAGCTTTGAGAAAGATGCTTCTGCCAGTCCTTTGTGGTTGTTCAAAAATTCTGTGGAAGGATGGAGCCCTGAAGTTTCTTACTCTGCCATCGTGATTGGGGTTCAGGACAGTTGTAAAAGGTATTTATTGAGTACTTGCTATGTGTCAGTTACCCTTCTACGCAAACCCAGAAACAAACTCATTTTCAAAGGAATATGGAATGCATTTGGGTCCAGTCTACTTTCTGCAGATTCAGAACATCCCACTGCAAAATTAAATCCTTGGGTGTGCTTTGGAATTTGCCACCCTCAGACAAAGTGCTTGTCCTAGAGCAATGCTGGAAGCAAATGATCTTGATAATACTGTCTGGGCTGAAGGGATGAAGATAGGAGAAGGGATCTGTACTATGGGTTTCTAGAACTTTCTTTTACTTCTAGTTCTCAACTGAGCCTCTATAATCTGGAAACCCCCATCTTGGATGAGAGCAAAATGAACCTGAGGCAGATTGACTTGTAATAAGTGGCTTGTCCACGCCACGGTACCTGCTGGATGCCCAATGCCTGGATGTAGCAGACCTATTTTTATTAGATCTACAAAGATCAAAATATCAAAATGTGCAGTGTGACTTCATCTCTGCAGTGGGGGTAGGAGTCGAGTGAGGATAGAGAAGACAACTACGTCAGAACCAGCAAAATTGTACACAATTACTATTTAATAATTCAAGAGAATGCTCAAGTTGAGAAAATAAAGTGACCGCTCCATAAATTAGGAAAGGCAGGAGATGTTTCTGGGCAGTGTGGTCGTGTCATGGGCCTGTGACTGATGATAAATGCATATCATCTTTATTTATTAAGCACCAATGGTGACTTAGTATTTATTTATTTATTTAGGTTACTTGGACCAGTCACTCTTTTTTTCTTGAG
The DNA here is from genome assembly GCA_029593785.1 of Cabassous unicinctus. NCBI lineage: Eukaryota > Metazoa > Chordata > Mammalia > Cingulata > Chlamyphoridae > Cabassous > Cabassous unicinctus. Next base: position 15,642 of record JAQZBX010055943.1, read on the forward strand.
TTGTAACATTATGGTCAAGGATTTGGGTTAGAGTGTTGGAAATAGAAGTACCTCCCCCAACCTTAACCCCCGTTTTGAGAGTCAATGGAGGACAGTCAGTCCATTCAGTGATGGAAGAGTTGGCTACCTCTGGATTCTCCTCCCATAACTGTCGTCTTGTTGTTGGACTCAGTGTCCAGGTTCTTGGCTTATGTTGCGTAAAGGAATTTGAGGACACGCCATAGGGTAGGAAAGGGAGCGAAGAGTTTATTAAATGAGAAAAGAGATAGCACACAACCCCAGAGATGGGTGCAGGTGTGCTACAGGGTGAGATGTGCACCCCTTCTCTAGGGGCTTCTGGTTTTATTGGCTATCATTGGAGGTTTGGGTTTATGTTGATTGGATTATTTAGGAGAAAGTCGGGGAATTTTATTGGGTAGTTTGATTTTTAGGGGTTGGGGTCTGGTGGTGGTTGGCTTCTGGCTCTTGCTCCTGAGCCCTGCTGGAGTTTGCTGCACGAGAGGCTTATGAAAATAGGTGGGTGGTGTGGGAAATTCCCGTTTTTCTCCTTCTTTCTGCTGGGTGGATGCTGCAAGTTGCATTCCCATAACTTGCTTGTGCACATCAGCAGGCACAAGCTGCCAGGGCTGCTGACGGGTGAATGCCACAAGCTGCCTCCTGATTATGTGCCTGCGTGAGTCCAGTGGGATGCTGCTTCAGTTTTTTCTACTGGGTGGTGCTTGTGTGGGAATTTATTAGGTTTTCCTCCTCTCCTCCCTAGGTCCCTATTCTAACCTACCTCAGTCTCTTGGATCCTGGAGGGGAGGTGTGGGGAGGGGAGGGGTGTGTGGAGAAGACAGAGACCAGCCTGGAGTACCAGATCTTGGGAGATTTAATGGCCTCACCATGCCCAGCTGAGGTTGTAAGAGTAGGCAATGCAGTGGGTCCATTGCAGTGAACAGGAGAGATCATTTTGATGAAGGCATGCCCGTTTTCACTCGCAGCGCTTGCTTCGGGATTTCCTCTCTGGTGAGTCCCTTTCCTGATGAGCTATTCCGTGGTAGAAGGTGGTACGTGAACATCATCTGGAGGGCTAGGTGTAAGCCTCCTGCCTCAGCATTTGTCTCCCCAGTAAGGAGATGCCAGTATACGCATGTGCTCTTGTCAACTCCTGCTTTGGGGACATAGCGTCCCTGCCATGATAATAACACACTAGAGGCTCTTGGGGTGTGGGCTCCAGGGGATGGCTTGGGGCTTCCCCATGTCACCCTGTGGAGATGAGAAGAATGCCAAAGCAGTATAAATCTGTATTATCAGCTAGAGGACTCATGAAGGCATATGTTAAGACAAAAAGCCTGTTATCACCAAGTAAAAAGATATATTAGAACAATAAAAGTTTGTAGAAATACCCAATGTAGAAATGTAGCCGGATTTTGTCTAGGTCCTTGGCTAAGCTGCGAGAAATGAATTTCAAGAGCACGCCACATTGATTAGGCCAGTAATTTATTAAGGTAGGGAGGGAAGAGAAATGGGAGAAAATAACAGATCATGGGTCCCAGAGAGAGGAAGGGGCTGAAGAGTGATAAAAAAGGCTGATTTATAGACTACAATTGCCCATTACAGATTATAAATGCCCAGGTTTTACTTGCATGTTGATCCATGTGGGGGGTGGGTGGGTGGAGGGACACGGCAAGAGCAGGGCGCAGAAGGCAAGAACAGGGGTCAAAAGGCAAGAGAAAGCAAAAGGCCTTTGCGCTTGCTTTTTGAACCTTTAGTTATTCTGCCCCTTTGCTAATGATATGGGAGGAGTCCCAGCTGTTTGCTGTTTTGATTGATTACCCCACCCATCAATCCCCCAAGAGGGCCCAATGATAAGGCCCCTGGAGAATATCTGGGGCTTCTCCTGGCTTCTAGAAGAAATCTCGTTAGGAATGGGAGAGTCTCGTGAGGGTCTTCCAGCAGCCGTCTTGGGGGTATTGAAGAACACTTGTTAATGGCAGCGGTTTTGCTGCCCGGTTCCAGATCCATCTATTGATTTCCTATCTAGCTTCATTAGGAAAAAAGGAGGAGAAATATTCACAAAGCAGATTTGACAGAGGCCTACGTTCACCTCTGAACATAAAGCATGAACTCTGAGTTAAAAAATGAGCGGTCCATTGGTTCTTTTTTTTTTTTTTTTTTTAAGATTTATTTATTTACTTGATCCATTTTAAACCCCCTCTTCCCCATTTGCTGTTTTGTGTCCATTCGCTGGGCAATTCTGTGGCTGTTTCATCTCTTCTCATCCTCCTCCTCCAGTCTTCACCAGGATTCGATCCTGAAGACCTCCGATGTAGGAGAGAGGTGTTCTACCATCTGCACCACCTCGGCTCCTGGTTTTTGGAGCTTTCGGAGCATCTTGTCTTGTCTCTCTCCTTTTACGTCATCATCTTGCTGCATGGCTCCCGGGGCCTGGCGGCTCACCAGCACACAGAGCCTGGCAGCCCATGTGCCTTCTATATATTTATTTTTATTTTACCGGGAGGTCCCAGGGATCGAACCCAGGTCTCTCCATATGGCAGATGGATGCCCAACCATTTGAGCCACATCCGTCCCCCGGTTCATTGTTTCTGAAGTCCCCGTTGAGTTGAGGAATTCTCAAAGGGAATTATCAGACCGAATTGGGGG